>JABSTQ010008257.1:0-58935 GCA_013358835.2 Ixodes persulcatus | reverse complement strand
GACTCCAATGAAATGGAGCTTCTCCTCATCCAGACCAGCATGATGGCTGAGTTCTACAAGAATTTCCTGAAGTGCTGCTTCTAGACGGCATATACAGGACCAACAACTTGAAGATGGCTCTCTTTGTCTTCATGGTTGTTGATGGAAATGGATCCAGCCAAGTCGTTGCATACTGCTTTGTCAGCAGTGAAATCGTGCACACATGGACTCTATGATGCAAATATTTGTTGGCCTCCAAGAAGCCGACAAGGACTTCAAAGAGATTAGGGCTATCCGAGACAACTTCTCGTCAGATGCCGTTGTTCAGCTCTGCGAGTTCCACGTAAAGAAAGCACTGAAAGGGGCTGGGACCAGCAGCAAGGATGATGCTGACAAGGACAGGCTGAACAGTCTCTTGGTCAAGATGATTCATGCAGCGAATGAAGAGGCCTACGACATTCTGAAGGCAGAGCTTGACCAACTGCTAGTGAAGGCTTTAAACCATACTTTGAGAAGAACTGGCCCAAGATGCAAGACATGTGGGTCCGCTACCGCTGCGACCAGCATTTCAACCTCGGGAACAACACTACAAACCGGGTGGAATGCCACAACTCGAAACTGAAAGCGGTTCTCAGGTCAGTGACAAGATCCACGTCGCTCTGAAGTCCATGCTGAAGCTGCACAGCATCAAGATTGTTGAGTCTGAACACCTGCATGCCCTCAATGCCAGCTCATCATTCTTTACCTACAAGAGCAACACAGACCTCATTCAACAGTGCTCTTCACTTTTGACACCATTTGCAACTGGGAAAGTCGTCTGCGAAGAACAGAAGGCAAACATCATGCCCGAAGCTTCTGTTTCTGACTTCAATGAAGACTATGCCGTCACGACGCAGAGAGGTCACTATGTAGTGTTCCTACTCACTGACAAGCTGCACCTGCCGAACATTTGCGACAATGGGAGTGGTCTGTCGCCACAATGATCCTCGTATCATGGCAGACAAGACGTGACATAGATGTTGTAAGTGCAACCAGCTCCAGGTGGCTGAGAGCATCGCAGCCATACCTCCCTGCACAGGCCAGCGATCAGGGCACAGTGCAGCTTCAACGCACACGGTTCAAAGATCTCGACTACAGCAGAGCATCGAGAGGAGCCTAAATATAATCACGCTCTTTGTCTTTTGAAGGACATTGGTGATCTGGTCGCAGAATGTGGGTTCTGAGGAGTTCACGCGCCGAATGAATTTAATAAAGAAACTAAAAGCGATGTGGATGGCAAACAAGACGGTGGAGCTTTGGAATAGCGACTGTAGTGAAAGTGATGAGGACTTCACTCGAGAGCCTGGCATGGACGATCCGGGAGCCTCTCCAAATGACAGTGACCTGCAACAACAAAACAGCAGGAGCAGGCACATCACCCCTGCTATGTCATGCCCGACTAGCAACATGGTAAATAATTCCTCACCTTTACCCTTGATCCTGTTAATCTGCATTTTTTTAATTAGTCGCTGGGTGCAAAAACAGCAGCAGCGCCTGCAAGCATGCCACCGACCCAGCAGTCCCGGCCAGGACTCCCAGGTACTGAGACCTTCACTTTTCTTCTTGGTTGCCGTTAATCCCCTTTTCTTTTAGTCCCCTGGCCTGAGGACACCGGTTGCTGCGCTCGCGAGTAAGCCGCCGACCCACCAGTCCTGCCAAGACTCCAGGGTAGTGAGACCTTCACTCTTTTCCTTAATTGCCATTAATCCCCTTCTTTTTCTTTCAGTCTCCCAGCGTAAGGACTCCTGCCGCTGCACTCACAAGCAAGCCGCCGATCCAGCAGTCCCACCAAGAGTCCCAGGTACTGAGTCCTTCAGTCTTTTCCTTGGTCGCCGTTGAACCCCTTCTTTTCTTTCAGTCCCCTGGCCTGAGGACACCTGCCGCTTCGCTCGCGAGTAAGCCGCCGACCCACCAGTCCCGCCAAGACACCAGGGTACTGAGACCTTCACTCTTTTCCTTGGTTGCCATTGATCCCGTTCTTTTCTTTCAGTCTCCCGGCGTAAGGACTCCTGCCGCTTCGCCCGCGAGTAAGCCGCCGACCCAGCAGTCCCGCCAAGAGTCCCAGGTACTGAGATCTTCACTCTTGTCCTTGGTTGCCTTTGAACCCCTTCTTTTCTTTCAGTCCCCTGGCCTGAGGACATCTGCCGCTTCGCCCGCGAGCAAGCCGCCGGCCCAGCAGTCCCGCCAAGAGTCCCAGGTACTGAGATCTTCACTCTTGTCCTTGGTTGCCTTTGAACCCCTTCTTTTCTTTCAGTCCCCTGGCCTGAGGACATCTGCCGCTTCGCTCGCGAGTAAGCCGCCGACCCAGCAGTCCCGCCAAGACTCCCAGGTACTGAGTCCTTCACTCTTTTCCTTGGTCGCCGTTAATCCCCTTCTTTTCTTTCAGTCCCCTGGAATGAGGACATCTGCCGCTTCGCCCGCGAGCAAGCCGCCGGCCCAGCAGTCCCGCCAAGAGTCCCAGGTACTGAGATCTTCACTCTTGTCCTTGGTTGCCTTTGAACCCCTTCTTTTCTTTCAGTCCCCTGGCCTGAGGACATCTGCCGCTTCGCTCGCGAGAAAGCCGCCGACCCAGCAGTCCCGCCAAGACTCCCAGGTACTGAGTCCTTCACTCTTTTCCTTGGTCGCCGTTAATCCCCTTCTTTTCTTTCAGTCCCCTGGCCTGAGGACACCGGCCGCTGCGCTCGCGAGCAAGCTGCCGACCCGCCAGTCCCCACAGATATTGTATCTTTCATTCTCTTCAACAATAAGTGTTAATTCACATTCTTCTTTTCAGACTTCTGATTCAAAGGTACCATCGGTAGCAGTGCTTGGAAGCACATCTCCAGTGCAACAGTTGCCGAGGAAGGCACTTTTAATACCTTCAAGTCATGACTTCCAGGTATGTAAGCAGCTGGGTTCCAGCTTTCTGGTTTTTGTCTAAACATCGATTCTTGCAGCTTCCAAATGCAGCATCACGGAAAGTGGACTCACCGAATCAGGTTCTGCCCATTGAACCACGTCAGGGCTTCCAGGTATGAAGTTCATTTCCTTTCCTTTGGGTGTTCTTTTAACCTAATTTGTTCTTGCAGCTTCCAGATGTGGCAGCAGGACAGGACTCACCAGATCAGGTTCCACCCCTTGAACAAAGTCAAGGCTTCCAGGTATAGAGTTCAATTTATGTTCTTTGGATCTTTCCTTAACCATATTCGTTCTTGCAGCTTGCAGGTGTAGCAACAGGACAAGGCTCACCGGATCAGGTTCCACCTTTTGAACGAAGCCAAGGCTTCCAGGTATGGAGTTTGATTCTTGTCCTTTGGATCTTCTCTTAAAGGCCGACAAACAACTAGAAAGGAGGAAACAGCCCTCATGTACGCCAACTCTTTTTTTTTGTTAACACAATACTTGAGTGGAATGGGCTGTCGGAGCTGCAAGTGTGCAGTGAGAATGAAGCTGTGTTTTTTTTAGCATTGTAACCCCCCTGATGTAACGCCCTTGGGCACTGCGGGATAATCTCTGAATATAGAAGAATAAAGGTCTCTGCTCTCCTTTGGGGAGAGAAGGGAACCCTCCTCCTCAGCGGGAAGTGGCTCAGAGACCCGCTCCTTTCGGGTGTGGAGGGGAGAAGAGCGAGGGAGGCAAAGGGGAAAAGGAGACTGGTAACAGGGTTTTCTGCCCGGCAGAAGACGATTCCGTTGGTCAGCCTCTAACCAAATTTGTTCTTGCAGCTTTCAGGTGTGGCAGCAGGACAGGGATCACCGGATCAAGTTGCACCCTTTGAACAAAGTCAAGGCTTCCAGGTACGGAGCCCAGTTCCCATTCTTTGGATCTTTTCTAACCAAATTTGTTCTTGCAGCTTCAAATGTGGCAGCAGGACAGAGCTCACCAGATCAGGTTCCACCCATTGAACGAAGTCAAGGTTTCCAGGTATAGAGTCTAATTTTCATTCTTTGGATCTTTTCTAACCATTCCTGTACAGCTCTCAGGTGCAGCAAGTGTAATTGCAGAATCGTTGACCAAGGGTCCATCCATGGATTTAAATCGAGGCTGTGAGGTATGCATTAATTTCCACTTTCCTGGGATTGTGTTAACATTACTTTTATTCAGTCTTCTGGGACAGGAGGAACAAGTGCAGCAGTTGACCATGCGTTGGAAGGTGTAAGAGTGTCAGCTCGAAAGAGACCACGAGGAAACCCCAGTGGCTCAAAAGACTCTTGTGTAGGGGTCCGATTTCCTTCGAGAAAAAAGACAAATCAGCGATCGTCCAGTTGCTCATTCCTTGCACTTCCCACCAAGGGGAAAACCTTGCGTAAGTTCAGGCCACGAACATCTATTTGACGAAATATTGAAATTATGTATGTCCATCTAAGCGTTGCTTTTATTTACAGGTATGTTGCTCTGGTTCCTTGATGAAGAGACTGCATCGGACACTTTAAAGCATGGATATTGTGTGCAGGAGAGGGACATATCTGTCATGTGCCGATCGTTGTCGAGTGGTGCCTTAGACACCCGAGCTCCTATTTTGACGTTGAAGAAGTACTTTTCTAGAGGTGCTTGGTCCAAAGTCACCGAACTTAGTAAGTAGAACTGAAGTTTCCAGTTCTAACTAAACTGTTCTTTCTTTGCACATTTTTTTTTACTTATTTAGCTAATTCCATTTTCATCTTTTTTTAATGCTACAGCGAAGAAGAAAAAAGAACAAAGCCTGTGGATTTGTCTTAAATGTGACTTTGAGGATGACCATTCGATCAAAATGATATCATGTGACCTGTGCCTAGAGTGGTATCACTGGTAAGTTTCTAAAACCCTACCTTAATGAGGTCTGTGTGAGACTGTTAGGACAAACACAACATCAGTGCTATTCTAGCAATTGCTTGTTTGTGCTAACAATATTGTGCTGTGTTCAACTATGAGGCTGATGAAGTTATAAGAGCCACAGACACTGCAAGTGGTGAGGGAAGCCACTCCCAAAGGCTTTGCCTACTTGAACTGATGGGGTGTTTCCCCTTCAAATTCTCGATAAACATAAGTATTCTTCCTTGCCTTATTTACAATTGATTGACACCTAGTACAAGTGCGATTCCTGGCTATTTGCACGAGTAGTGTGCTCTCTGAAACTACATTCCTTGAGCATATTTATTTTTTTCTTCAACAGGCCTTGTGTGGGTATTAGCAAGAAATCTGTTCCTACGGGCGATTGGTTCTGCGAAAGCTGCAAATAGGAAGAGACTTGATTGCAACTTCTGCTGAACACCTAGAACAACCATTTCTTCTTGCAATGTTTGAGACATGTTCTAATACCTAATTATTTATGTGTGATAATGTCCTTTTTATGTATTATTTGCTGATGGCCAAAGAACATATAATTGTATGTAAATCAAGGTATTTGGTGAAGCTTTTATCTTTTATATTGTGTCATGTGTCCTATCTAGCAGTTCCTTCTTTTCGTTGTGTTGACTGCATGTTCATTTTTAGCATAGTTATCAGTATTTTTATTTTTGCGGAGGTGTTATACTTTGTCATGCTAGTTTCTGTGCTTCATTTCATCCTGAAATGAACCACAGCATACATGTATAAAATACATTGAATGTTTGACTTCACTATGCCAACATATTACATTTGGCATAATTTTGTCGCCTGCAACTTTGTGAAATACAAGGTCTTCTTTGTCATCTTTCATGTGCATGCTTTGGAAAGTGTGAAAATGAAGTGGGTCACCTAGCAAACTAAAAAGATTCAACTTTGGGCTGACATTTATTTTGTTTGTACATCGTATTGCTTTGTACTGAATCATTAAGTGCATGCTTTGTTCATGTTTTTTTTTCTTCATGATTTAGATTATTTTTTTACAGTGATATTGCTACCATCTCAGAGTGTTGTGCGAAAACTACTGTGTCAATAAATCCAGCAAAAACTAAATTGATTTCTTTGATCTTCATCTCACCAAATAAAATGTGCATGATTAAATTATTTTTTGCTGAGAATTTTATAGTATGTTTCAGGCTGATTAGATGCATTTCAATTTTTCTCAACCTTAACAGGACCATTCAGTAGCCTTAAGAGTACTTATCTGCATATATGCCTATTTGTACTGTGTTCTATAAAATCGTTTTGCTCCACACATGAAAATAAAACAAAACACTGCAATTATTATCTATGTCCTAAATCTCTGTGATGTGCAAGTCTGGGTTAGTGTTTACTCAACATCTCCACCAAGTATATTTTATTTTCACAAGGCATGATCGACATCTGGTGCTCCCTCATGAAGTCATGGTCAGAGTTGTCGCCCACATGAACCATCGTTATTAGAAAGGAGCACTCCACAGCTTCTACTACTCTATAGTCAGTGACAGATTAAGAATCCAGGAGGAGCTCTACCTCCAACACATGCTCGTTGTCTTCTGCTAGGGTTTGGCTGTGCATACAATAGTGTTATGATAAACAGAAAGCTCTTCTTTAAAGGGTAACTGCAAAAAGAAGAAAGTGTATTTTTAAACAGCCTAATTGGGACACGCATGTCACAAAACAATTTTGCCGCCAAAAACAAATTTTTTTACAGCAATATTTATTGCTCGAGACTGATTTCAGTTTGCGGCTATTTTGTCCGTTTTAAGGGAAGCTGGGGAGCTTCTTGAAAAAAATGAGTTAGAAGTGAATTCTAGTGTATTTTTACCCCGTGAACCTGAATACTCAAACCATTTGCTGCGCAAGTATTGTTAAACGCGAGAAAACGCGAAAGAAAGTCGCTGTACGTGACGTCATCGACGGATCTTTCGGCTGCCCAAGGCTAGGGAGGCGGGGCTTCAGCCCTATTTTGAAATTGCTCTTATGGCTCTCCGGCGCGTCGCATTGAAATATAATTGTGATATCTGTTATTCTAACGGCAAAATGAACGCAATTCAAGCGTTTTTTTCTCAAATGCAGAAGTGCCCCATCTTCCCTTTAAATCGCGCGCCACAAAGTTGGTATTATACGACACGTAGTGGCTGCTATACGTCGCAGAGTGATGTATAACAGCCACTCCGCACGCGTCCAGAGAGCGGGAGTTTCAAATGTGGAGAGGTTGCGACTCCGACTAAATTACGTCCTGTGGCGTAAATATTGCTAGAAAAAAATTGTTTTTTCGCGGAAGATTTGTTTTGCGACATGCTTGTCCCAATTAGGCTGTTTAAAAATCATGTTTTTGTTCTTTGCAGTTAATATCTACTGAATTCTAAAAGGGACACTGAAATGATCAGCTTTACTCCTCAACTCACGTGAAACGAGAAATTGTGCGATGATGACATCCCTAGTGTTTCACTAAAACCGGAAGTTCTCCCAATCTTCTCGAAGTCAGCAGGTTAGCCGTCCGTATCCTCTGCATCTGGTGCAATCGTCATAAAATGTTGAGCTCCCTTCTTGCCGACATGGTTGCCATTCCACAAGTGGTCAGTCTGATTAATTTTTCCTTCATTGACAGAAATAAGGAGTAATGTCAGAATGTCAACTTTGATGGTGTTGGCTTTGGAGTCTGATGACTCCAAGCTTCCACTGTGCCTCTTAGTTACGCCATCAAACTCGTTGGTCGGATGTGATAAGTGCCATTACAGCCCGAGCATTTGTTGATGCATCGAATGTTGACAAGTGCATAAGGCTGATAATAATAATTATAATAATAATGCTTTACTCTTGTCCATGACTGTGTGCTGGGTTTGCTTGACGTGCTTGAGCACTGTGAATGCGTTACGGTGAAAAGGCAGAACCTTTCGAAGGTGAGTTGATGAGAAATAGCCTGCCTTTATTTTCATGACGTACCTAAAGGCAGGTTTTTGGCTTCACCCTCGTGCAGTAGTTTTCTTTTTGACCCAAAACAATACGCACTTTGTAAAATCCCAAATAAAAAATCGTTACGTTGCCGCTCCTGGCACTGCACACGCTCACATGCTCGGCAGAGACCTTGAAAGCCCGCTCCACACTCGCAATTAGATCGAAATGCCCATAAAAGAATTGCCCGAGACGCGAAGGGGTTTTGAACATGCAAACATTTCACAAGATGAACAGAACTCCACAAACACAACAACAAACTAAGTCTAAAGAAGTAGCAGCTACGGGCGCGCACACTGCGACACGGCCACTCTTTTGTCCCAGCTGCAATTTAAGCTCTCCTGGCGGCTCCCCTGGACATACGCGTCCTTTTACCTCAAGACAGGCAGGACTGCGCTTCTGTGTCGTTCGTTCTCGCGAGCCCGGGGCAACCAATGTCCCTAACTCATCGCGTGGCGAGTGTCGCGGTAAGGGGGTGCCTCGTCTCCTGGTAAGCTGGGTAGTGTTTGTCCTCAATGTCTGTGTGGGCGCTGCGTCTTGGCGCTTGTCGGGACGGCGTGCTGAGTGGCCTGGGGTCGGCTAGTAGCTTTGCCCTGACGGCTCGGGGCCCCCTGCCGTGGTTCCCTGGGGTTCAGGAGTACTACGGTCAGTTTGAGGCTCGACCTGCGGGATTTTCTTCAGCCGGTGTGAGAATTCTCCTCGTCACACTTTCCCTTTCGTTCTCCCTTGTTGGGAAAGGGGGGGGGGTGATGCCCCCCCCCCTCCCCTTTTATGACAGCGTCTTTTCGTGAAGGGAGAAGCTTCCCACCACAGGGTGGGGGATGGGGGGCCTGATTTCGCACCTGGGGGAGGGGGGGGGGGGTTTCACCGTCCATGGAGTGTGTTCTGCAGGTTGGGAATTAAGATTGCTTGGGAGTTTTTCGAAATTTGTGATTGTTTGTTTTCCCGGTTGTTTGATTGTTGTTTCTCTGATTGCTTGTTTTGTTTGTATTGTTTATTTCCTGGGGGGTCGGCCAGCAGACGCTCTCGCGTACGGGCTTTCGCCTATCTGCTTCGCCTCGCACGCCCTCCAGGACACAGTTCGCTCTTTGTGCTAATAAAGATTATTCTTATTGTTATTTTTTAGTTAAATTAATTGTCACATTAGGGCTCATGTATCGCTTCTGTGCTCACCAATTAGCAATAAAAAGCGTACTGTCGCATCCCACCCAGACTTCCGCCGTGGGTGCCTGCCACCTGTGCCTGCCACTATGCCGCAACGTTGCAGGCGCGCAAAAGCTTGCAGTCCGCACAGGCCGCATGAGTTCACAGCCTCAGACACCCGCTGCCACACACAACAGCACACATCGCAACCCGCCGAAGTCGTGACACAGTCACAGAGGTCACAGATTCACAGCCGCAGCGCAGCAGCACACTCGTAGCTGACCCGCTGGCGGCTTCTACAACCACTACAACCACTGACTACAACGCTCTATCTCTCAGCGACCAACCAACTCAGCTCCGACGGCTTCCGATGAAAAATCCAGCACCATCCGCACTCGGAGTGCGGATAAGAATCCAGCACAATCCGCACTCGGAGTGCGGATAAGAATCCATTCTAATCCGCACTCGGAGTGCGGATAGGGACAGCCTTAAAAGTAGAGTATTGAATTAAAATATGACGTTTCTAAGTAATTTATTTCCTAAGATACAGGCCTGCAAAGTTGGGGTAAAAACGGTCAAGTAACCTAAATTGATGTTTTTTTCATATTTTTTTAAAAACATATTAAACAATAACAATGTTTTTTTTCGTATTGTTAAGTACATATAGATTGTACTAAAAAATTATGAAATGCACGTAAGAAGTATAACTTCGGTTATTAATCACCAAAGTTGACCCCTCCGGCTACGCAAGCAAATGCGACTTTCCACCTCTACGTTATGTACGATCTTTTGCGTCCGACAATTTTTTTTCTGGGTGAAAATAATTCTGATTTTGTTTATTTCGGACATCGGGAAATAACATATAAAATTATGAAGCAAATTAAAAAGGTCGACCAGCCACCCCCTGTTCGATCTTATCTGAAATCACCCACTCACGCTACCCTCCTCGATCGGGGGGTAGCGCCGGATCAAATACAGTAAATACGTCACGTGATCTGTTGGTCGTCTGCTTCCTGCGCCGACAGCCGTCAAAGCTCGTTTTGCTCCGTTGGCTTTCGCGGCAGACGTTCGAAACAACAAAGAATGAGGTGCATCCATTTATGTGTGGTTATTGCAATTTGCTGTTTTCAACGCAGGAACAGACCGATCTCACTAAGCATTGGCGCATGCGTGACGCCGCCATAACTTTAGTTCACGGGAGGTAGACAGCCGTGCATGCGAGGGCTCGTGCCGTCTCGTGCTCCACAAGCGCAGAGCTCCAGCAAGGTTACTGCACGTGCAGAAAGACTAAAGTTCCCTCGATGCATTGCGGCAGCGTTGGCGTAGTCAAACTGGCTGGTGAGGTCGGTCTATTGACTGCACCATGTTGTAAATGCTCGTCGCCAAAAATGTAGTAAAAGAAAATGCGGTCACCTGTGAAAATAAAGAAGAGCAGTGCCTGCGTGGGCCTGCGGAAGAGACGAGGTTCTTACATGCCGAAGTGGTGACCGTCTAGGCCGGGGGCGCGAGAGTCCCGGAAGGAAGGAGACGTCCGATACGGTCCGATCCGGTCGGTGGTGTATCGTACTCTCTTTTTAGTCAACGGTCAACAACGTGGGGCCAAGCGCCACGAGGACGCGACCCTGATAACACGGGCGCAATGGTGGAACAGTGGCGCCATCTAGGTACTGTGTATAGAACTAGTGAAAATGTTAAATACTACACACCACATCCAGACCGTGTACCTTCCCTCATGAAGGTATACTTGTTATTATCGGAGTGCGAGCGTAAACAGGAGCTTCTCCGCATCCTCGTCCTCGGCGTTGGAGGGAACTCCGTATTTTTACGTTAAAGGTAAAAATGTTCGAACGCAGTAAATAATGCGAAAGTTTTTTTTTTCTCCCCAGAGTGTGTGTAATGAGAGGATAAAGCTAGTAAAGCAGTGAAGGCATTGAAGATTTTATGTACACGATCAGTCAGCAACTCCACCACATCTCCCTCGCTAATAAATTATCTATAGCGGTTTCGAAGTGCTCTCTGTGATTTTATGATCATATTCGCGTCAACCCGAACGTAAGTTACATATCACTGTTGAGAAAGCTCCATGCGCTCTACCGCTACACCGTGTGGAAGCAATATCCGCAAAATTCGTAATCGGTGCTAATTACGATGAGTTGAGGCTGTTTATGGCACCTGGACTAGACTTAGAGCGATCGCGCAGATTAATCAAAACAAAAATGTTGATGTCGAACTGAAAGAAATAAGTCATTTTTATTCCAATATACAGCCCAAAAGGAAGGTGAGCAAAAGGAGCCGGTGGAGCCATCTCAGAAAAAACCGCGTCGTCACTGCCAAAGAAAAACTTCGAAGCGGTTAACATTATCGCCTGTGTGGTTTCTCCATGCTTATGACATGTGGGTGGACATGATGAGCGCCATTGAGGCAGATTGTGTGCCTTCCAAGCATCTGTCCGGCCGTCGGAGGACCCCCTGAATCTCCGGGTCCATATCACATGAGCGAATGACGTGTTAGCGAACAGCGACATTTGAGCGAATCGACGTTTTAGCGAATAACGGGGGCGCGTGTTAAGCCATCCGCCGCGCTAAACTTACGCCGCTTCGCGGCGACAGTCTGCGGCGGCTTATTACAAAAATCAAATGTGAACCCATTTGGCCCACCCGAAAACGCCGCTTCGCGGCGTCCTACTATTCGCTAAACTGTCAGTAGATGTTAGGAAGGTTGTTTTCCCCGACCTCGATGGACCACCTTGAAGTTGCCGTCGAGGACCGGGGGATCGTGGATGAAGCTAGTTGCTAGAGGACTGGATGCGTCGGTGGTGATGCAGAGGCGACCGACAACTCGTTGGTTTAACGAGAACGACGAAACTTTACTTCGATGAAAAAAAAAAATCAAACAGTTTCACATAAAAGACAAGTGTGAACAGATTCCGCGCTGTATTAAACTGCCGCGCACGGCTTACAGACTGCAGGGGACGCCTCGGTGTCAGATGGTCGCACGGTAAGGACGGCGACTACCTTGTAGCCGCGAAGAAGAAGACGCTGTCGCGCACGACAGGTAGCGCGGCGCACCGCGGGAGCTGAACGTCAGTGGGGTCGCTCACGAGCCCGTTCCAAAACTCAAAGATTTCCCTGTACGGCAAGGGTCTAAAACAGCGTGCTCAAACCCGTCCAGGCCAATCAGGGTTCGACCCTGGTCCCATTGGCTAGAGGAATCAAACTACAACGCACTTTCGACCAATCGGGTGAGAGGTAATTGCTCCGAGAGTAAACCATAAGTCAAGCCTTGATTCTCAGAACCCGAGGATAAAATACGACTAATGGCTTTCCTATCTGCCACAGAATATACACATTCGCGAACGGCGAGAACCACCGAGACATGTCGGCTGGGCACGTCTATGCCACCGCGAAAGGCCGTTGGCAACAAAGTAAAAAGAAAGATCCGGATTTAGAGCTGGGAGGTGGGGACAGGGAGGGCGGGAGGAAGCCTCGCAGAGATAGAAAGAAGAGAAAGAAACAGCTTAATATTGGCTTTATAAACATGCAGGGAGGTAGAAAGAGACAAAAATGGGAAGAGATTGAGAAGCAGTTGGTGGCGGAAAACTTTCAGGTGTATGGATTGGCGGAGACCCACCTTAGGGATATGGAGGAGCCACCATACATAGCGGATTATTTTTGGTTGGGATGCAACAGGAGTAGTGGAGAACGAAAGGGAGGAGGGATAGGAGTATTGATCAAAGGGCAAGACTGGGAGAGGGTGAACGAGGGATGCAGGGAACACCTATGGTTGAAAGGACTGATTACAGGTTTGAACACACTACTGGGATTTGTCTACTTGAAAACGGGAAGGGATTCAAAAGAAGAAAATGCACAGCACTTGTCAGGGATATCAGAGAAATCGGTTTAAATAGGGAAATAATTATCATCGGAGATATGAATGCCCATTTAGAAGATTTTGATGGGTACACTGACACAACAGGGAGAATGTTGCAAGAGTTATGTGATGCTCTAGATCTAGTACTAGTTAATGCTCAGGTAAAATGCGATGGAAAAGTCACATGGGAAAGAAACGCCTCTCACTCAACAATAGACTATTGCCTCATATCCCCAAAGCTGTATAACAGGCTAGGGAGGATGGAAATAGACGAAGAAGGTATAAAAAGCTTAGGGAGTGACCACAGAAGAATCAAAATCAAATTTGATGCATCAGTAACAGAGCTAAAATTTCAGGAACGGGAAGGTAAATCGAATCTAAACGAGGATCAGTAACGAGAAGTATCCAAAAATATTGAGAACATTCGAGGGGCGTTCATGAAGTTCGTATTATTGTCACGAAGAAATAGAGATTCAGCAATCAAATTCGAGTAGGAGTTGACACTTTGTCTACATGTTCGCCACCAAAAGTTACCCACTTTTTTCAGCGATTCACCACATGCCGGAGGCCATTGTTATAGGACTCCTCGTTTTGAGAGTTCATGAATCGCTCCACTTGAGCAATCACTCTGTCGCCGTCCTTGAAATGCTTTCCTCTTATTTGGCCACACTGGAAGTGTCTGTGCCATTTAACTAAAGTGTCGACATAAACTGGGGTGTTGTCCGCGAACAACGCTTCTAGATTGGAATGAATATTCTTGGCATTGCTTTCCTTCAAATGAAAACAACGGATCACTGCGTGTGCTTGACACCGACGGGTGGTGCCATTTTTGTTTCGACTCCCTAGCGGCGTTCCAAGCTACTATAACATGCGATGTTTATATTGTGCAGAAACTAGAGGGACGCGCGCTCATGTTGATGTCTGTTTTGTTCCGTTTTTTTTTTTTTTCAATTTTTCGTGCCGATAATACGAGCTTTATGAACGACCCTCGTAGCTATCCAACCAACCGGAAAGAAAGTGATCGTATGAGGATTTAGGGGGCATTTTTAAGACTGAGTTGGAAAAGTACCGAGGTAAGCGAAGAGGAAAGAGAGGGAAAAAGCACAAACCTAAAATCTGGTGGGATAAAGAGGTTAAGGCAGCCATATCACGACGTCAAGAGGCATCTCGAGAACGTAGGTGGGCAAAGAAAAGGGGAGCAACCCCGGACGAAGTAGCAGCAAAATGGGAAAATTTTCTGAATAGAAAAAGGGAGGCATCAACTCTAATACAGACCTATATTGGCAGCGCAGGGGTTCAGTGGATGATGGAGATAAATCAGAACGACAGAAATGCAGCAAAAAGGCTTTGGGAGCACATTAAGGCGCAGGGAAAAAAGACGGAATCGTGCCAGCACTCACTCACCACGCCGGAAGAGATAAAGGTTGAGGGGAAGGAGGCTCGAGAATACATCAGCAGGACAATTGAAGAAGCTTTTTCGGAGTTGGAACCAAATGAAAAACTGGAGAGCACCAATTACAGTAACGTGCAGGAGGAAGAGAGAGCCGAAACAATGGGAACTACTGTAGGAGAATGGGACAGAGCGGAAAGTAAGATTCCAGCAGGAACAGCAACGGGTCCAGATGACATTCCAATCAGACTAATAAAGACCCTAGGTAAAGTAAGCAAATTAAAGCTAAAGCAGGTGATAGACCAAATAATTAAAGGGGGGGACGTACCCAATGATTGGAAACTAAGCAAGATGAGACTAATATATAAAGGCAAAGGTAATAAAGATAATATAAAATCATATCGCCCAATAACAGTAACTTCAGTCTTATACAGGCTAGCAATGCAGATAGTGAAAAGAAGAATGGAAGAGTGGGCAGAAACCACACAGATTCTGGGTGAGCTCCAAAATGGTTTCCGAAGGGATAGAAGGCTTGAAGAGAATTTATTTTTAGCCACCCAGTGCATAGAAATTGCAGCGACAAACCATAGGCCATTATGGGTAGCATTTTTAGATATTAAGGGGGCATACAACAATGTGGGTCAGGAAAAAATCCGGGAACTGCTGAGGAGGTATGAGCTAGATGCACATTTGATTAGATTTGTGCAAGAGGTGTATACAAATAATGAGGTGGTTTTAAAGTGGGAGGCAGAAACTACAAGACCAGCAGCAATAAAAAGATGGCTTAGACAGGGTTGTCCCCTGTCACCACTGCTCTTCATGGTATACCTGAGTGAATTGGAAAACAAGTTAGATCAGAGCAACTTGGGATTTGATCTGACGTACACGGAGGGAGGGAGTAAAGTAAACCAAGTCTTACCTGGACTGATGTATGCAGACGACATCGTACTTATAGCAGATAGCCGGGAAATATTGGACAAACTGATTGGAATATGTGGAGGAGAGGGCGACAAGCTTGGTCTGAATTTGAGTAGAGAAAAATCTGGAGTGATGGTTTTTAATGACGAAAAAGGGGAACCGCTGAGAATTCAGAACTTTGAAATAGACTATGTAGATAAGTACAAATATCTGGGGGTCTGGATGAAACAGGGAAAGAAATATTTAGAGGAACACGAGGAAAATATAATTAAAAGGGGGAAAAGAAATTCGGCTATTATGAAGCATAAAACACTATGGAATTATAATAGATATGAAGTAGTTCATGGCATTTGGAAAGGAGTCATGGTGCCAGGATTGTCGTTTGGTAATGCAGTGTTGTGCATGCGATCAGAGGTTCAGACAGGACTGGAGGTCAGACAGAGAAGTGTAGGCAGGTTAGCACTGGGTGCGCATGGGAACACGCCAAATGAAGGGGTACAAGGGGACATGGGCTGGTCGTCTTCTGAGGGTAGAGAAGCTATCAGCAAATTGAAATTCGATCAAAGACTAACAAAAATGGAGGACGCACGATGGGCGAGGAAGGTGTACAAGTATTTATACATGAAGAGTTTGAATACAAAATGGATGAACCGAACGAGAAAACTAAAACGTAAATATTTGCCAACTAGGGAGGAGACTGAGCGGAACACAGCGATAAAAAAGGGCGTAAAAGAAGCCGAAAGAAAAATGTGGAGTAGTAGGATGCAAGGAAAATCAGCTTTAACAATTTATAGGTCACATAAGCAGGAAATAAGAAAAGAACAGGTTATTGATAATTCACGGGGAAGTTCCCTGCTATTTGAGGCTAGAACGGGGGTTTTAAGAACCAAACCGTACAGGGCGAAATTCGAGAAAATGGACACATTATGTGCCGTTTGCCAAATTGAGAACGAAACAATGGAACATCTGGTTTTGGAGTGTACGGGGCTTCTTCCTGCTCTCCCGGAGGAGTCGGCGGATTTGACGGGGGCGCTCGGTTTTGCGGACGAGGATGGAAGAATGGAGAAAAAAAAGGGTTACGATCACAAAAAGGAGATTGGAAAACTGGTGGATACATCTTGGGTGAAACCAGATGAACAAAGGAAGAAAGATGACAGGAGAAAAGAATGTCGAACTAGCTCAGCTTATTCCCTTGGTGGATACAGACTAATGAAAATGAAACAAGGACGAACAATTAGCACAGCTGGGGGACAGGAAGGACAGAGGAATATTGGGACTCCCTCCCGCGTGGCTCCAGCCCAAAGTCTCACACCTGTCCCCCAGTGGGTCTAGTTTAAGGAGGAACACCGACGAGGTTGACCTCAGGAAAATTGGCGACTCCCTCGCCCGGGGGAGGAGGCGGGGGGCGGTGTTTAAATTGTTTTTTGCCCGATCCCCCAAATGTCTTCCTGGAAAGTACTCTACCTGTCCGGTGATAGTTGCAGAGAGGTAAAGGGAGAAAAGGATTAAGCAAAAGGAAAAAAAAATATATTTGTTTAAGTAATTAGTTCAGGCTAGGTGGCGCAAGCTACCGCCCGGTATAAAGGGAACAGCCAATATCCATCCATCAATCCATCCATCGACAGGCAAATGCAGAATATATAGGGAGCGCCTGGTCCCCGGGCGTCACGGAAGAGTTCCGAGACACGACTCCAAGAGCTCTGAAGCACTTTGTCTCCCAGCAAACGACCTGGCGACTGGTGACGTGTGAACGACTCGGCCGTGGGTTCCCCGGCAGACCTTTACGTCTGACCCCGCGTCTCAGGGTCAAGGGGTAGACGCTCGCGGCGCTGAGACAGCAGCCTCTCGTCGGCAAGCTAAGTGTTTTCACGTGGGTTCGAAAACAGGGGTTCCGCATGAAATGCAACGAAGAGGGCGACATGCCCGCGGCCATTTTCCCGATACCGGGAAAAGCTCATAAACAAGCAGAATTCCAACTTGTAACGGCACGGGGCCCCTTGAAACGCGACACTCGTCTCCCAAAGCGCCACCCCATTCCCGACCGAAGCGCCGTCAGGCGGCTAAACAAAACAGAGCGGGGTATGCCGTCCAGTCGGTCGAAAAAAAAGTAATAAATAAAAGCGACCACCTCTACAGTTTCATTCGGTGAAACGTGAGCGTTCGCTAAAATGTCATTCGCTCAAGTGAGTGCCTCCCCTGGATCTCCAAAGATATTATACGCCTCTCCAACAAAAAGAGGAAACTCTTCAGAAAAGCCAGAAAGACTAATCGTCCAGACGTCCTTACTGCAGCACGTAAGGCACAACGAGAACTGAAGAAGTTGGTGCATATGGCCCACAAAGAGTACCTGCGCATGATTGCCGAGAAAGCTGCACGCTCTCCCAAGCTTTTCTGGGCGTATGTGAAGAACCATCGCAAGTCCTCCTCTGTCCCGGAGTTCCAAAAGGATGGCTCTGTTCTCAGTGACCCGAAGTCTATTGCTCAACTGTTTAGGGACCATTTCTCTTCTGTGTGGTCTCCTAATGTTGACTTAGAAGTGCCTCCACCTCTCGGCACTCCTAGTACCCAAGCATCCGACTGTGTTTTACCTGCCAGGCCAACGATCACAGAGGACGACACTATGGAGGCGCTGCGCTGCCTCAACGCCGTTCCCAAAGCGCAGGACCCGACGGCATCCACCCAGCATACCTGCGAACCTGATCCACCAGGTTATGTCCGGTCCTCACCCAGCTTTTCGGGAACTTACTCTCGGTGGGAAAGGTGACAGGGCAGTGGAAACGTGCCACAGTGACACCTGTGCACAAAGGAGGCAAGGCACCAATTGACACTATATCATCATACCGCCCGATCTCCACGACCTCTGTAGTTTGCAGGACCATGGAACGCGTAATAAACAAGAAACTGCTTGCTCACTTTTAGCAACATAATCTACTGACAGTGCATCAACACGGCTTTCGACCCGGTCGCAGCTGCGAGTCCGCCCTGGCTGTTCTTGTCCACACTGCCAGTGACTATCTGGATGGTCGCGCCCCTCTGTACTTGTTCAGTTGGACTTCCGGCAGGCATTCGACAGAGTAGACCCCAAGATCCTCATAAGCAAGCTATCTGCCTTTGGTCTTTGTGGGGAACTCCTTAACTGGTTAACAGACTTTCTACATGGGCGTTCTCAGCGTGTTGTTTTTCGTGGTGCTGTGTCTGATACAGTTGAGGTCTTGTCCGGTGTGCCCCAAGGGAGTGTGCTTGGTCCAACCCTCTTCAACGTGTTTATCAATCATGTGGCGCCACTACAGTGCAAGCCTCTGCTCTACGCAGACGACCTCACGCTCATCCATCCCATCTCCGACCCTATTCACCAGCAGCAGCTCCAGCACGACCTTGAGGCAGTGTACGGCTGGTCCTGCCAGAATAGGCTACCCCTAAACGCTGACAAGTGTTCGGCCATGATGTTCTCGTGTGCCCGACGTCCGCTGGCCCCCCTGACCTGTACCTGAACGGTGCTACCCTCAGCTGGAAGCCAAGTGCGAAGCTGCTTAGTGTCACTTTGGACCCTCAGCTTCGCTTCTCTGCACATATTGGGGAGGTGACTTCGAAAGCGCGCCGACAGTTGGGTTTCTGTCTCCGTGTGTCCAAAGGGGCTGGACCCGAGACCTTGCGGCAGCTCTTCACTGCACTCGTGCTCCCACAGCTGGACTACTGCAGTCCAATATGAAACCCGCACTAATTGCACCTTGTGGCGGCGCTGGAAAGTGTGCAACGTCGGGCTGCCTACGCCATCCTGAAGAGGAAGACGCACTCCAACTTAGCCCGTTACCGGGACACGCGCACTGTTGATATGCTACAGACCATCGGGTGGCAGCCTCTAGGTCTACGACGAGCGGTGGCCTCTGTGAGACTGTTGGCTAACATTTTGAGATTTCAACCAGATGTGCTCCCTGGCGCTTTGCGTCAAAACCGGTCGGTGATCTTGCAGCCAGTGTTTGCCAGGACGGAGAAACACCGTCAGTCTTTCGCGGTGAGGGCCATTGCGCACTGGCGCTCACTGCCTACTAGCCTCACCCAGTGCCCGCCCACGTCACGTGAAGATATGTAACTCTCCTTCGAGAAGTGGCGAGTCATCTCCATCTCCGCCACTCCCCACGTAGCACGAAAACATTCTGAGGACATTCCAGGAATGTTCAGAAAAACATAGGCAACATTCTTGGAATGTTGCAAATTTACGTAAGAACATTCTATCAACGTTGTCAGAGTGTGGCGCGGGCACTTATCGCTACATTCGGGGAATGTTTTCAAAGGGATATTCTTAGAACGTTCTGAGAACGACATAGATCATTACCAGGACATTCAATCAACATTTAAATATCCTAAAAAGGTTCGAAGAACGTTCTCAGGACATCCAAAGAACTTCTGCAACTTTATTCAAATGTTGCAGATTTATGCAGTGACATCCTATCAATCTCCTCGGAAGGTGCCGTGGGTACATCCCTATATTCAGGGAACATTCTCTGAGGCTTATTTACACAGATTCTACAATTATGGCTTGTGTGTGCACCAGTGTCCCAGTGCACCAGCCTGAGCATGAACTAACGACAGCGTACTCCTTCCTGTCACTTGTCAACTTTTTTCATTCAAAATGTGCTCCATACATAACCGATTACTCACTCGGAGCTTAAGAACAGATATAGATGGCGTTTAGAATAGTTTATTGACAATCAGTTGCCCTATCTAGCAAGTGCTACGGGACTGATACAACTAGGGTTCAGGTCAATTGGAATCCACCAATAAACATAAAATGGGCCATCAAAAGGACAACCGACCCTGGAGTTGCCACCAAAATTTCACAATCCTGCTGGCCACTCCCTGACCTCCGTGACCCAGTGCACTCTTGTTAATCTTGTGCGACTTTGTGCCCGGCCCGCTGTCTCACTTCGCCACTAACCGGAGCTCCCAGAAACATCAAATTAAATTCCCTGGCTTTCCTGAGCCCATCGTTGGTGTCACTGGCCGCGTGTCTTTCGACTTCATTTGACCTATACCCATTCAAACGGCGGGAAGGGACAATGCAAACGACCATCGACCACCCGCACTAGACGACTGCACCACCTTCTTTTAAAAATCTCACGCTTTTGGACTGCGAATTCCTCTTCCAAAAATGAGCGGAGCTTCCTCCTCATGCGTAATAAAATGGGCGACATTGCTCTCTGCCATCTTTGTTGCACCGACGCCTGGAATCTGTACTTCCACAGTGCCCATTCTCCAACCGTGACTACGAGTCTTGCCCACGGCTTTTTGGGTGGCCTATATTGAGTTCCGTATATATATCTATCTCCGTATATATATCTAGCCCGAATCCTCGTGTTAGCCGCGCCCACAATTGCTGGGCGACCACGCACTCTGTAACGACATGTGTCGCTGCTTCCATTTGGCCAGTTTATGCACAATGGGCTGGGCGATCCGCGTGCACCCCGTCTGTATGTTTTGGTGTTAGTCCGAAGAACATTCCATCCTCTTTTCCATTCAAACTTAGGGACATCAACCCGTATCGTGGCGGCCGTGAGGGCTGTACAGTGGAACGCGTTGATGCTTGCCTGTCGGTTTGGTGCTATTTCCTGGCACGTGAGGATTTCTGTGATATCGGCCGCGGGGACGTTCCGAACCTCGACCTCCGGGGCTTGTTCTGATATAAGCCGGTGCATCGCGATTATATCTTTGTAGAATTTAGTCGGCTTGGCCGCGCTTGGACTACGATTGTCCCGATCGTTCCTGCAAAGAGACCGTCGGGCCGTCCCCAAGAAGTATCTGGCGAGAGAGCGTGCTGGGTTCTCCTCGTCGTCCAATATGTGCAGTACACTCTTTACCGCCAACATTCTTGCTTGGGTGAGTATACGTGGGTAGCTCACTCCTCCTTGGTCTCGTGCTAGGTTCAGGACAGGCGGCTTAACCAGCGCGATCTTGTGGTTCCATAAGAACTCCGTTAAGAGACGTAACCTCAAGGCAATTTTTCGTGGCGGGGGGATTGTTCGGGCAACATACAATGCGGGTCCGTACAACACACTGTGGGCGAAATGGCGTCGCTCAAATAGCGGTACCTGAAACCGTTCTAGCTTCTCGACTTCCGCCTCCATAGCATAATATATGTTTGACCACGTTTTCCGGAAAGCACCGTTTGCATTGAATCATACGCCGAGAATCTTGACTGTGGGTTTTCGTGTTATTTCCGAGGGCCACAATGAAACCTGTCCCAGCGATATGCCATGACACTTGTTAAAATTCAGAGCTGCACCCGAAATCGCGGCGTAAGCGTCGAAAATCCTCCACACTCTTCGAAGACTGTCACAGTCCTGCACGTAGACGGTGATTTCGTCGGCGTAGGCGTTCACAACTGCTGACGTCGATCCCGGCAGAGGGAGGCAACGGATTAGTGTATCCCGCCTAACCTGCTACGAAGAAAGGTTCCAAAGAAAGCACAAAAAGCACCGGGGAGAGCGGGCATCCCTGTCTGACGCCCTGGGAAATCATTGTTCTAGTTACCATTTTACCGTTAACGACTAACTCGCTCTCTATGTTTGTGTATAAGCCCTTTACCAGATTGATCACCTGCGGAGGAAAACCAAATGCTTCTAGTGCTGCGAATATATATGAGTGCCGCACTCGATAATCACATCATAAGCTTTTTCCTGGTCAAGAGACACGATGATCCCCGCTTCCTTGCGGTGATTCGTGTATTCTATAATGTCCCGTGTGAAAGCTGTAATTGTGTGGGTTGTCCGTCCCGGTATAGCACAGGTCTGTTCCGGTTGGATGATTTCTGGTAACACTGTTTGGAAGCGACGGCTTCAGGTGGCAGTGATTATCTTGTAGGATGTATTTAGCGGCGTTATGGAGCGCCATGCACTAGGATTTTCAGGGTCTCCTTGTTCCTCAGGCAGCAAGATAATTCGGCCGGTGGTGATCGACTGTGGAAGTACGCCCACGCGAAAGGCGTCCTGGACAGCCTTAGTCACAAAAGGACCAACTGCTGGCCAAAAAGCCTGAAAGAACTCCGCGGGGAGGCCATCCGGTCCAGGTGCTTTGCCTCTAATCATGTTTTCTAATACCCATCGAATTTCCTCACCGTTGGGCAGCTTGTAAAGATCCATTCCCATTCTGGTATGCACTTGTGGAATTCCGACAAAAAAAAGTGTTTTGTGCTGTGACATCGTGCGTGTCTTCGTGTGGTGGGTTGTATAGACTGGTGAAATAGCTCGCAAATTGTGTTAGACGGATTGCCTCATTTTCCGTGTTCCCGGCCGCACTGGGACTGCCTTCGGGGACATTAGGTGATGCTCGATCCTTTACCCATGTTTGGTGAGCCCATCTAACCACTCCCGGTGTTACTGGGCCTCCATAGCGAGTACGGTGTGCGGTTGAGGCCGCTGACTCAGCAAACAACAGGCGATGGTAGCGCGTCTGAAGGCTGGCGAGGCATTCCCGCATTAGCTGGGTGGTTATGTCCCCTCGTAATATTATCCGTATTTGCAAGAGAGACTCCCACAGCTGTGTGTTCTGAGCACGTCTTCGGCGCACACTCTAAGAAAAAGTGAGCACCCCCCCCCTAGTCATCATGCGTTTTGACGGCTGTAACTACCCCGACTACCCCACAGGCTTACTTAACTACCCACTTGGCTCGAGCCATTGAGCGTTACCACCCTGTTGGCAGGTGACAAGCAAGGGGTAGTCACGTTTTATTAACTCTTCAATTGAACATTCAAGTGCATGCAGTCGTTCAATAGTAAAAGTCACTTCAAAAATCTCAAAAAGTACTTGAAACTTGTTTTCTTTGTGCGTTGGTTACCATTTATTCAAATTTGAACCGGTCGAAGCAGGCATCTGGCTCAGTTCGCCTAAACTGGCAGAAAACAAACATTGCCAAAGAGTACAGGCAACCTTGGTAGGCACTTACTAAAACCCGAGACAGATAAAAAGTATCGTGGTTGTCCTTTTTGGTTCCGTCGCGGGTTTTACCATGTACAGCAATAAACAGCTGGCAGCTGGCGTCGTGCTTGAGGAATTTAACCAAGTCTCTAGAAAGGCACAGGAAGCTACGCACGGGCGTGAGTTGACGTGAATGTTCGCCGGACGAGATACTCTTGTCGTCTTTTATTGTGCGGTTCAGTAAAGAGCGTGCTCTCATTAAAGGGTGTGATCGGTCAGTTCTGTGTGCAGATCAGTTGCAAATGGCCTCCTTGGTTCCGCCGAACTTGCACGCCTGTCATACCCAATTTTTTTGCTTTCAAGTGCAGTGAAATATGAAGCATTGAACACCACGACCGAGGCCGGACAGGACGAACGTACGCAAATATTTGGGATCATGTCCGTATATTTCAGGATTTTTCTGTCTCGGGAGATATGATTCGCCTTCACTGGCTCACTTGGCACATTTCATCGAGCATACTCGATAAAAAATGCTTCAAACAAGTGTGTGTCATCCCAGGTGGAGTACTTTGAAGGGGACTAGGATTTCAGGCCTTCCGGCACGCGTTCCTTTTACCTATATAAAAGATTCCAAGTAAATTTACAAAAATAAGGCGTTGGCAAACATACAAGTGCTATTTGTTTTGGATAGTTTAGTTTAGATAATTTAGCTTACGTCTTTCGCGTTCATTGCAGGTGAAGGCACGGGCCCGAAAGCGGCCATTCTGCACTGTTCTCTTGGCGCGAGCGCGAATGCATAGAACGCAAATTTGAAAGACACGCGCTTGAGCAGAAACAATTGTAGCGAAAAGAAGAAAACTGAAACAACGCTTCGGGGAGGACCGGCGGACGGGCTTCGCTATAATCACCTGCGTGTGCTCAGTGTACTCAACCTGTACTCAACCGCCGCTGAAATCATTCGGATATGTAAAAAGAGAAAAGAAAATGCATCAGCGTGTTCAGAAAGTTGTGATTGCAGAAATTGGTTTCGATAATTAATACAATTAATTAAACAGGCTTCCATATACTTGAAGTTTAGGCTAGCGAGAAAACGAAACTGATCAAAACGGGACGTGTAGCGACTATTCAAATTTATTTATAACCTGCAGTTCACTTTTGCAATGGATTACATTAGAGATACGAGAGCGCTTTCCTGAGGGCAGTAGAGGAAAATATTATATACGGGTCAATCTTGCACAGTCTTTTCGTATTTATGCAAAATATGACAGTGGTCACCATCCTAATCGGTCAGAGAAAATACAGCAGTATATAAGCTGGTGGTGTCGACTAGTCGTGTGTATAGGAATGTAGAGTGTCAATATCTGATGTTGTACCTTGTGCTGTTTGTGAACGCGTTCATGTATAAAATCCTATGGTGTCTGTATGTCGCGTATTTGTAAAGTGTGGTGTGGAAAATGTACATACGTACATGTCTGGCGAGGCGCTGAAAACAGACTGCTGATTTCTTTTTTTTTTTTTTAGTTTGAGCACTGTCCGTTAGGTGGCGCGTGTCGCCGCCCAATTCAAGGAAGTCGCGCGTTTATGTGTCTACTTATTTGAGTGAAAAACATGGAGGCGTTCCATGGCTCCTCGGAGCAGCCTATGGAGGGTTCGGTTCTCGGCCTCTCGTCCCAGTGGGATCAGTCCCATAGCCAGTTGAATGGGCGTCCCGTGCGGTGAATAGCGCCAAGTGCGTGCACAGACGCTGGTGAGGATTACCAGGGACTTGAAAGTGGATAACGAATGCTAACAGGTGAGCAGGAGCGTTGAACGATCGGAACCGACGTCCGCTTGAATCGGTGATGCTTCGCCTCGCCGCTGTCAACCGAAAACGCCGGATCACTTGCGGCAAGCACAGCAAGCAGATGCTCTGTTCAATAAAGACATCATTCCATGTGTCGCTATACGATTCCTTCTTTGAATGTTTTCTGGCCGCGAAGTAAATGCCGCCGGCCGCGCGAAAGCAGTCGCGGACAAACCCCCCATCGTCGCCCCTACTCGTAATAGGTGCGTTGCCGGTGCTTTGAGGCGCGTTTTGGAGTGCTTAAGTGCGCACGGAAGACAGCGAACGGGCGTACGCACGTGAGAATCGTATTTTAGCAAAAAGCAGTCCAGCTCGCTAGGCCTTACTCGTATTGCTCCACTGTCGCTTGCCAGCCGCCATGTTGCTTTTGGGGGTGCTCACTGTGACTACCTGCTGATTGCGTGCCGCGTGACAACCCATGGGGTCGTTAGTATAACTAAGGGGGGTAGCGATATCTGTGACGGCTTCTGACTACCCCAAATGTAGTACCCTACGACTACCCTTTTGTTGAGAGTGCAGGCCGGCTTCTCTCTACACAGGTTCTGCCAGAGCGCCAGTACTTCGTCCCAGGTAACAGCGTCAGGGGGCATGCGTCGTGCGAGGTCGTGCAGTTGTTCGGAGAGCCATTCTTTTGTTTCTTTGTCGTACAGCACACGGGTGTAAAATTTCCACGAAGGACGGGAGACAGGCCCGTTGCAAGGAATCTTCAATTTAATTTCCAATGGGTGGTGATCGGAGATGTAAACCGGCGTCGCTGTCATATGCCTTGTACCGCACCTAAGAACGGCTGGCTTGAGGTGGGGCGAAACATATATACGATCTATGCGCGACCCGCGGCTATCAGTGCCCAAAGTAGGCTGAAACCTATCGTTGTGAAGCAACAGCCATGCATCCGATAAGCTAAAGATGCTTGTCATCCTGGCGCATTCCGCCGCGTACGCAGCTGACTGGCCCTGTGACCTCCCGCGGATATCTCGCTGCGAATCTAACACGCAGTTGAAATCCCCAAGCACTATTAAGGGTTGCGTTGTTAGAAGAAAGCCATCCAGCCCACGAAAGAAGTCTGGCAGTAATTTATGTCGGGCAGGGGCGTAGATATTTACGAGTCTATGCCTGCGCCCTGCATACCTAAAGTCAAACGAAATCACTCTGCCCTCAGTGTCATATGAGCTGAAGCTGCCGTTCAACAATGTCTGATCTAGGACTATGATTCCCACTCCCCCTCTGCACACATTAGTGGAAAGGGCGAAGCGACCGTGCACACCGAAACGGGTCAGGAAGGTCTGAACGTCATGTTGTGTAGACAAATTAGTTTCCTGGAGGCATGCAATGTCGTATCTGTTTTGTCGCAAAAACTGCATCCCTTCAATCTGCTTGTTGACATTCTTAAAGCAATGTACATTAAATGAGACTATACGTAAAAGTGTAGCCATCAAATAGACTACAAAAATTTGACACATACCGTGTTTCAGTTGTTCGGACTTTCCACCGAGCTAGTACCAGTGTCCTTCGTGCCTCCCAGAGTCACTTTTCTAGGCTTTTTGATAGGTAGGCGATACACCGCACGGCCACTGCTGTCACCGCTGTCAGGTCTCCCTCTTTTAGTGTCCTGGGCGGCAGGGTTTTTGGACGTCTCGGAAGTCTCAGGCATGTCTTGATCCGTGGGAGAGTCGGAGCTAACCATCGAGGAGAAACTAGAAGATTCCAAAAAAATCTTCCGGACCTCCGGCGCCTCCTCGTCGATCACCAGCGCCTCACTGTCCGTTGAAGCTCCGTCTTCCTCTTCGCCAGCAGTGCTCCATGGTCCGTACCCTAGTCCTTCGAGGGTGGCCCGTGAGGTGGAGGCTGCTTGTTTCGGTGACTGGTCCGCCTCGCTCGCTGAGGTCGCCGCCGATGTTGCCTTCTCGGGGGGTGGCTGCATCGGTGCGTCTGATGAGCCTGCCTTCATGTCCTTCCTGGCGCATGCTGCTTGAAGACGGCCTCGTTGCTAGTGGTGGAAAGTACATCATCGTTTCTTGAGTCACGGATGCGTAGCTTTGACGACTCGTGCAGTCAACCGTGGCGTGTCCCGCACCACAACGCCGACAGGATTCGATGCAGGTTGAACCGTCATGTCCGAAAATGGACGCACCGTGAGCAGTATTCCGCCGTGCATTGTGCTTTAAAATGTCCTTCCTTTTTGCACCGCCGGCACACTCGAACCAGGCCTCTGCAGTCAAAGGTGACACGGTAACCGGCTATGCGGGCGAAATAGGGGACTGGGTTGTCTTCTTTCATTTTCATCTTCGGGTAGCGGGTTCCCGTCTTGACGCTGGGATTGTCTTTGTACACACCATGGGTAATTTCGAGGATCTGCCCGTAAGGTTCTAGGCTCTTCTTCAAGGTTTCATCCGAGACGAACAATGGGAGGAACATGCATGTTATCGACGTAATCACCGGGCCGTCTGGGGTTAACGGGATTGCTTGGTCAGCAATAATAACCTCTCTGGCTGCGCCGAGTGACGCAGCTGCTTGACGTGAGTTCGCTACCACTTGGAAGGTAGGGCTTCCCAGGTGTTGGACCGCATAAACTTTGGGCAGACTTACGATGGCCACAACTGCGGCGATGATGGCGTCCACGGGTGTCCCAGCAGGAACCGTGACGTCGAAGGCGTGCACTTCGGCGGGGCCATCGTGTTGCCACGGGGACCCGCCGCTGCTGCTGGCGCTGGACGGACTTCTGCTACGACGGGCAAAAGGGTTCCCACACTCAACTGCAAGATATACCTTTTTCAAAGTATTTAACTTCAGATGCTAAAAATCGGGTCTATTTAAAATTGCACCTCTACATACGCAGGGGGTGCAAGTTCATTATCAAGTTTTGAAAACCATTGCTTTTCTCCTGTTATGATGTCATGAGGATCTCTGATCTTAGAAAAAGAGGACATCCAGTGAGCACGCTCGCAGGAGGTGGCACGCGCTGTTGCGTTTGGAACTGACGAGCAATCGCCATAGCTGCTGCTTTGATCCCGTATGTTACTTATTAAACAGTTTGCTTAAACCATCCCCCTGAGCTTAACTAGCAACATAACATGGTGTCAGAACTGGTGAGCAGCTCAACGTCCATATTTTTAATTTAACAAGCAACAGCTGCAACAATACGGCATCTGCTTTCCTACAGCCGCCGGCTCCGTTCCAGCCTGGTGACGACCCAGCAAGAGCATGGTAGGAGTGGAAATTGTTGGTCCCGCAAGCGCGCGAGGCACGCGAAAACGAAACCTGACACGCGCCCGGTTCGGTGCTCTCCTAGGGATCCGGAGAGCATAGGGAGCCTACATACTCGCCGACTCCGACGGCGAGTATGTAGGCTCCCTATGCTCTCCGGACGCGTGGTTCCATCTGGTGCAATCTGGGGGAACCCCAATATACGAGACTCCTCGGTGAGGACCGAGGCGCGAGAACTTGAATACACAACACCCCTCCCCCCTAAACGAATTCTTTCAAATGGGCGGGATGGCGCGTTGTCCGACTTGATCGGCGAAGTGCGATCGGTGGGGTGCTGTTGCTCTCAGATGAATCTGTGGGTCGCGCAGCAGCGGGCGAAGGTGATGGTGCGACGAAGTTCTTCTGTCTTGACGGCTGCTTCCTCAGCAGCTCGAGCCATCTGGATAGCTTTGGTCAGTGTGAGCTCTGGTTCAGCCAACAGTCGGCGCTGAAGGGCCTCGACGCGCAAGCCGCATACGAGTCGGTCGCGCAGCAGCGGGCGAGGGTGACGAGGGAGCAGCGGCCGGGGTCAATCTGGCTTCGGCAGGTGTTCCCTCAGTTTCAGTCCTAGACGTTCCCGGCATGCTGTGCCTTGCAGCCGACCCGGTGTCGTCACGAGTCTCTTGTGGATCAAGGTCCGCGCCACCAGAATCCGGAGCGCGATCCCGTGTATCAGGAATGTCCGGCATGTCCGACGTTCGTCGACGAATGTGGTCAACGTGCCGTTTCAAAAACGTGCCGTCTTGCAGCTTCACCTGATATGATACCGGTCCACTGCGAGAGTAGACGACGGCGGGAATCCAGCGTGGACGTCCCAACGCAAAGCTGCGAGCGAACACGCTGTCGCCGGGGCTGAATTCTCTCGTTGTTCTGCTGCTCTGCGCGTGCTTTTCTTGGCGTTGCTCGACGTAGCGCTGATGGTCTGGGTGGACGCTGTCCAAAGCCGACCTGAGTTGGCGCGACATCATCAATGCCGCTGGGCTTCTTCCTGTCGATGTACTTGGCAGGATATGCTGCTCAAACAGGAAACATGTGAGGCACACATCGATGTCAGCGCCTTTCAAGCGTCTCAGCGCTTTCTTGGTGTCTTGGACGAACCTTTCCGCTTGACCATTCCATGATGGATGGTAGGGAGACACCAATGCTTGTCGGATGTTGTTGCGGGCGAGGAACGTGCGGAACTCCTCTGACGCAAAGGCAGGGCCGTTGTCCGAGACAACCACATCGGGCAGTCCGTGGGGGGCGAACATCCTTCTTAGTTCGCGGACGACAGTCGTTGCTGACGTGGACTTCGTAATTCGCACTTCTAACCACTTAGAATACGAGTCCACGACCAAAAGGAAGGTCTTTCCTTGGAAGGGGCCTGCAAAGTCCACGTGCAGTCGGGACCATGGCCTGGAGCTGCATTCCCAGGGATGCACTGGAGCTTGTGGAGGCGAGTCCCTTGTGACTTGGCAAGTCGCGCAGGTGCGGACCTGCTCTTCAATTCCCTTGTCCAGGCCTGGCCACCAGACGTAGCCTCTGGCAAGCCCCTTCATGCGCACCATGCCGGGATGTGCAGAGTGGAGAATCTTAAGGATCTCAGGGCGGAGGCTAGGTGGCACAACTACGCGGCTGCCCCAAAGAATGCAGTCGCGGTATGCGGAGAGTTCGTCGCGGCGCACATAGTACGGTTGGAACTCTTCTGATGGCTTCTCGTCAGGCCATCTATGCTTGATCCATCGGAGGACGCGGGACAGCTTCGGATCCTGTTTCGTTAGTCGAGCAATTTGCTCTGCGTCGACTGGCACCTCCGGAGCAGCCTCGAGCAGGAGAACGTCCTCCAGGGGTGAGGGCTGGAAGTCCTTTGTCGGCAGAGGCAACCGACTGAAGGAGTCAGCATTGCCCATCTGTCGACCTGGACGGTAGACCAGCTCGTAGTCGTACTGTCCCAGGAGCAGATTCCATCGGAGGAGGCGTGGCGATAGAACCGCTGGGATGGGTTTGCTGTGGTGCAGGAGCCCAAGCAAGGGTTTGTGATCTGTGTAGATCTTGAAGTGTCTCCCATACAGGTACTGGTGAAACTTCTTGACTCCCGACACCACGGCCAACGCCTCTCGGTCTGTTTGAGAGTAGTTCCGCTCGGTCGGAGTCATCGTTCTGGATCCGTAGGCGACTGGAGCTTCCAGGCCAGGCTGATCTTCATGACTCAGCACAAAACCGAGCCCGTATGGCGATGCGTCGCATGAGAGAACGAGGGGTTTGTGGACATCGTAGTGCCTCAGCACCGCTGACAATTCCAGAAGCTTTTTTGCGTTGATAAACGCCTGGTCTTCATCAGGTCCCCATCTCCATGGCGAGTCTTTGCCGAGGAGACGGTGCAGGGGTTCGAGCGTACTCCGCGTAGGAAACGGTTGTAAAAGTTTAACAACCCGAGGAAGGACTGAAGCTGCTGCTTGTCCTTGGGTGCTGGAGCTTCCTTCAGAGCCTTGACCTTTTCTTCAGTCGGGTAAATGCCTTGGCTGTCGATGCGATAGCCCAAGAACACGACTTCAGGCACTCCGAAGGCGCACTTGTCTTTGCTCAAGCGCACTCCATCTTCCTGGATTCTGTTCAAAACCGCTCGGAGGTTGCGGTGGTGCTCTACTTCCGTTCCGCCTCCGACGATGATGTCGTCCCGGTAGACGTGCACTATTGGGAGTCCGGCCAGCAGTTCCTCCATGTATCGCTGGAAGATGGCGACGTCTGTGGCGACACCGAACGGAAGGCAGGTGACTCGAAACAGTCCCCGATGCGTGTTGACCGTCAGCAAGTCGGCGGTCTCGTCGTCCACAGTCAGCTGCTGGTATGCTTGATCTAGGTCAAGGCGCGAGAACACCTTGCAACCTGCGAGGTTGGCGAAGAGCTGCTCCGTGGTTGGTAAGGGGTATGTCTCCCATTGGAGCGCTGGGTTGACGGTGCACTTGTAGTCGCCGCACAGGCGAATCTTGCCATTTTTCTTCACGACTGGGACGACCGGGGTTGACCAACGTGAATTTCGCACTGGCTGGTAGACGCCTTGCTCGACGAGAATGTCGATGGCGGCTTCGACTCGAGGACGTAGAGCAACAGGTACCTGGCGCGCTTTGAGGAACCGGGGTGTAGCCGCAGGGGCGACCTCGATGCGAACAGGTAGTCCTTTGCTTTTTCCTAGTCCTTCCTTGAAGACCTCAGGAAATTCGGCTACCACAACGCTGACCGGTTGCTGCCGAAGGGTTCGTTCTTCAGAGAGCTGCTTCACGCCACTGAGGCCGATTCCCAACGCAGGAAACCAGTCTCGGCCGAGCAGGCTGGTGCCGGATCCTTTCACCACCAGAAGAGGAAGGCGTGCCTCTCGGGTCTTGTAAGCAGGGGCGGATTCAGAGGGGGGGTCAGGATGTCCTGACCCCCCTCTTGAATTCTGCATGTGTAAACTTTAGGGCGTGAAAACGGGAAAAGGGGGGGGGGGTTCTTAAACATATGACACGCTGACCAACACCTGACCCCCCTCTCAAGAAATACCTGCGTCCGCCCCTGCTTGTAGGTGACGTCAACCTCCAGTGTACCCATGATATTGAGCCGCTCGTGGGTGTAGGATTGTAGCTGGAGTGGAGAGGGTCGAAGCTTTGTGGTCGTGAGGTCCAGGACTCGGAAGGTCTCTGAGCTGATCACGGTGCAGGCGGAACCTGAGTCCACCTCCATGGATAGGGCATGTCCGTTGATCGCAACGTCTGCGAAGACAGCGGGAGTGACGGAGCTGACTGCCGACAGTGACTGAAGAAGCGGAACCTCCTCCACAGGTTGACCCGTATGGCAAACGGACGGCGTAACGTGGTAGACATCCTGATCTGGGTGATTGGTTGTTTCTGTCAGCTGGTGATTACGGCCTCTAGGCCGCCGTTCAGAGTCAGATGGGCGTTCAGAAGCCTTGCCCGGTTTCTTCTTTTCTTTTGCCGCTTTTTTACGGCAGGCCTTCTGCAGGTGTCCTTTGTTGCCGCAGAAGTGGCATACGACATTGGCGTAGGAACAGCTTGCGGCGTCGTGTGAGCCCGTGCATCTCCAGCACTGGACATGAGCAGATCGATCGTTGGCGGAAGCGCTACCACTGGGGGGCTTCCGCGGCGCCTGTGCCACTCGGTTTTGCTCTTGGCGAGCTTCTGACCTGGTGCGACGAAGTTCTTCTGTCTTGACGGCTGCTTCCTCAGCAGCTCGAGCCATCTGGACAGCTTTGGTCAGTGTGAGCTCTGGTTTAGCCAACAGTCGGCGCTGAAGGGTCTCGTCGCGCAAGCCGCATACGAGTCGGTCGCACAGCAGACGATCAAGCCAGTCCTCAAACTCACAATGACGAGCGAGATGCCGAAGTGCAGCGAGGTAGGCCGGCACTGTCTCTCCTTGGAGCTGATCCTGTTTGTTGAACCGAAAGCGTTCCAAGGTGACAGAGGGCTTGCTGACGAAGTGGGTATCCAGTTTAGCCATGATGTCAGCGTATGGTGTCTGCATCGGCGTCTTGGGGGCACACAGGGAGCGCAGGAGTGTGTAGGTGTCCACTGCGCAGGCACTGCAGAGGATGGCTTTCCGCTTTTCATCGGTTGCGATGTTCTGAGCTTGAAAGTAAAATTCAAGCCGTTCCCGGTACACGGGCCAAGCGGCTGGCTGATCCGGCGAAAATTCAGCCAGGGCGAGGTATGGGGCCGGAGGAGCCATCACAACAGTCGGGATATCTTCGTCCGGGGAAGACATGTGGGGTCCGAGGCGGGTGAACACAATGGAGGGCGGCCACGCCCAAGAGTTGTGGTTTCAGAGCGCAGCGCAGGGCTTCACGCGCAAAACGGGATGTAGTACGCTCTGACGCTGTACATACGTGGAAGGCGAGTCCGGGGATCACTTGCCTCGTCGCCAGTTGTTGTGTCCTTGATACGTAGAACTCAACTTTATTAGAGTATATATAACCAGCCCGTGTGGCTGGCGGATTACATGGTGGAGAGTCGCTCCAACGCTCGGCGGGGACGCGCGCGGTCTCGCAGGGGCGTAGGGTCCGCGGGCGCGCGAGGCACGCGAAAACGAAACCTGACACGCGCCCGGTTCGGTGCTCTCCGGACGCGTGACATCTGGTGCAATCTGGGGGAACCCCAATATACGGGACTCCTCGGTGAGGACCGAGGCGCGAGAACTTGAATACACAACAGAAATCATCGTACCTTATCTTCGAGGCAGCCTGTGAATATGCATCCAAGCCTATCGCAACTCGGAAAGCTTTTCTGCTCCACTGCCTTGGACCTCAAGCAAGACGAATTGCTCAAACCTTTCCTCTGCAACCAACGGGAGATGGTCAAAGCGGGCAAAGAGAAAATGCAGTAGATTACACACTGCACAAATTTGATAAACTGTATGCACCTTACAAAAGCGTCACACAAGCGACAGCCATTTTTAACACAATGAGCCAAAAGCCAGAACAAACCATTGACGAATTTGTAACTGAAATAAAACTGCAGGCTCAGAAATGCGACTACGGAGCTTAAGAAAACAGGCTCATTGGTGACCGTATCATAATTGGGATACAAGACGTGGCTTCGCGCGAACGATTGTTTCGTGAACCGAGTCTAACCCTAAAAAAAAATAAAAGAAACACGTGACTGATATTCAGAAAACTGAAGACGAAGTCAGAGTTGATGGATCCTCTATCGTCAGCCATCTAGCTTCAGAGCAGCGCAACGAAGGTATCAACCATCCGAACCACAAAAAGACCAATCCAGCGAACGACAGCAAAGTTCATGTTCGAGATGTGGTACTTCCCATCAACCCCGAAACTGCCCAGCTTATGGAAAGCACTGTCTTTCCTGTGGAAAATTTGGACATTTTTCCCGAATGTGCAACCAGACACAGCAGAAAACCTACGGATATCGACGTGTTTCTGCAATAGAAGAAACTTCCAACTCATCCATGAACAATGACCCCAATGAAACCATCCATTTGGGAGGCATCGCAATTGGTTCAATTGGACCAACAAAAGAAACAGCGTGGTACGAACGCGTGTCCATTAATGGACATGAAATTCTTTTCAAGCTTGACACTGGTGCAGAGGCCAATGTTTTTTCTAGCTCTCTGCTACACAAATGCAGGTGTCAAGTAACAATCGTCATCTTGGAAACCCTGAGATGAGGAACGATACAAAAACGGACGAACACAACAAAATCTCAAAAATCGTGCCCACAAAAGTCGAAGTGTTGACTTTCAGTGGAGAAACCCCTCTATATACAGGCACACTCGGTTAACAGCAACAAGCAGCTCCAAGAACGGGCCGTCCCAGGGGTCTGTCCGAACAGACTCCCGAAACCCGAGACGTTTCGGGAACCGCTCCCACCTCTCGGCCGCTCTGTCCCCGCAAATGCGCCCTCTAAAACGCCGACACAAATATTGAAAGCTAAAAAAAAAAAACAATGCCGACGCAACTCTCTTCATTCTCACTGAACATCTTGAAAAATAGCACACAAAAAAACAAGGAATTAAGGAGAGGAATACATACACTACATACGAGTGCAGACTCTAAACTCACATAAATTAGAGAAGAAAAAATAAAGAATGCGGAAGGAGCTTTAGGAAAAGTTCAAACAGGTCGATCTGGAAGGTGCTAATTCACCCATATGCATAAGACTGTAAAAACGATTTCCTTGGCAGCTTAGGTAACAGACAGATGCGCGGACACATTGGTCGCCCATACTACGAATTAAAAAGGCTTAAAATAGTCATCTTGTATGTTTTTTATAGTATCTGCTAATTATTCACGTTTTTTTCTAAGGATGGCATGCAAGAGCATTGTAAACAGTGCATAGGTAGGTGACAATCCATTGTAGATCTTAGAGAAAGATTGAGCTGTCTTTATGTATTAGCCATTCATCTCTTACCTTAACTGACAGAGGAAATTATGTTTTTAAAATCTGTTCTTGCTAATGGGTGAATCAGCGCGTTCCACTTGGGTCTGTGCTCGAGCTCCTTCCGCATTTTTTATTTCTTCCTACTTCTCTGATTTATGCGAGTTGAGTTTGCGCTTGCATGTGGTCTACCTGTTACTCTCCTTGTATCCTTGACTTTTTGTGAACTATTTTTCAAGGTGTTCAATTAGTATCAGCTCACCACCTTACTACAATCATGCAACAACTAAAAACAATTACAAATAAACACCATTCGCTAAAGGCAGTACCAAACAAAAAAACAGGGATTGGGTGAGGTATGTCTAACACTATATACTTACACTGAACAAACTATATCTTCCATAAACTGGCGAGACGCTACCTGAATTCAGGACATGCTTGTAAATTTCCCCAGAAGCTTGTAATTAATACTCAATAGCCTCTAAAAAAAAACAATAGGAAGAGAATAAATGCTTCACCATTTAAAGCATCCCGAGTGTTTCTGGAGGTGTGAAATTCAGTTGCACGTTCGTTGGATCATACGAAACACGTGTAGAGCAAATGATTTTTTAGAGCTCGACATTTCGCGAGGAATTACTTAAAGTGCCGGCGTCAAAAATTATTTCGCGGGGGGCACAAATTTTTGCGATCGGGATGGTATGCTATGCATTAATCACCATGGGGTGAATTCATCGCGGAACCAATTTTTGGCAATTCTTTTCTGATTACGAATCGCGGAAATGAAGTCGCTTGCAGATGACTGGGCGGCGGAAGCTACGGGCTTGCTCGGTCAATCAATCGATGCCTTTTGCCTGGCCCAGAACTCCGCACGCAAGTACGCACACAACTGTAAAAACGATTTCTTTGGCAGCTCAGGTAACAGACGGATGCGCGGACTCATTGGTCGCCCATACTACGAATAATAAAGGGGTCATTCCATCTCAAACGTAACAAGGTGTGCGCTCGACGATCTCGGATTAATTAGAAAAAATTCTTAGCTTTTACTTGTAACCTGAATATTCACTTGCCCTAGCATTTTTCGTAAAAAACGTTTTGGCCGACATGAGCGCAATTTTACTTTGGCAGTTGTGGGTAAAAATGAGTAGCACAAGAAAAATCACAAGAAATCGTGATCTTCTTAGATTTTCACCGTTTTTTGTTTGTTTTATTCTGAATTACCTGAGGGACCCCGGAACTAATGCGCTGCGTAGAAGATCTGTTATACTTTCGGTAAATATGAAAAAACTAATTTGCAATGCGTTGTTTTACCCTCTGCTCTGCTACTCCCACCTGGTATGGGGTTCGACTACAAAGGGCAACATTGACAAGTTACGCCTATTACAGAAAAAGGCACTCAGGATAATCGAAAATGTTCCGCGTGACTATCATTCCCTTCCTCTTTTTGAAAAACATAAAGTCATTGATATAACCGATTTGTATGCACATAGACTGATAGCTAATTATCAACAATCCGTAAGGGAAAATAATCTCATTTCTTCATTATTTCATTTCTTTAGATCTTGGCAATCTAGAAGCAAACGAGTCTGTATACCCATCACTACGTAGGCCCCCCTGGCGTATTCCCTTTTCAAGGACAAATTTTGGTCTACAAAAAATATCGCCACCGATTACCACTTTTATTAAACACCCTGTTTTCCCGTGATATTGAAATTCACTCTGTTAGTCATCGTTCCATTCAAGAAGCTTTATAATAAGTATAACCACCACTTTTTTGTATACTGTTGATTGCGAAGTTGAATTTTTTGTTTTTCTTGTGTTTGTCCTCTGTATAGGTGTATGCACATGTATTTGTGCGCATATTCGTTCTTTTTTGTCTGTATGTGCCAGTGCCGCTCTTACCTTGTTCTGGGGCGCTCGGACTCGTCAAGCTGCAGGCCTGCAGCTTTTTTTCCAGCTCCCCTGTCACAAAAGTACTGTTTGTGGCAAAATAAATGAATTTGAATTTGAATTTAAAATGGTTGAGCAATATTATGTAGTCTCTTCGGCTATGTACTTAAATGTTTTGTTTTTTGGTATCATTTGCATAAAAGGCACAAAAATTGGATTATTTCCGATTTTTTGTAAAAACAAAAAACAAAAACAGTAGCACCACTTGGGCCCTTTTAGAAGTATTTATGCACGGTCGCCGAGCTGTACTACTGAAAAAAAAGTTTGAATGACAAAACATTTCGCAGTGTGCCAATAAAAAATATCAAATCTCTGCAAAACGTGCTTTTAGCTCATGTTCGGCCATCAATGGCGCCTTGAAGCGGTCCAAGGAAAAATACACGGCATAGCTCATATGATAGTACGCTTTATTTACATTCAATTCTGCAAATTTAAGGGGAGTGAATTGTTTTCTAAGGGAGAAAACATTTTTTTTTTTTAATTCGGCAGGTTGTAGCGCGTCTCAGCCGTTCCGCGAAGCCGCCGCTCGCGCCGTCGTCCACCGGCGAAAATTGGCGCTTTTCTTGAGTGCTATGGGTCGCACTTCAAGATGCGTGAGAAAGTTAATAATCGAGCTGATCTACGTCCCAATGCGCATTTCGTCGGTGTTGCCTGCAGAAAGGAGTACCGGCAGCCTAACGCGTGCGATAACTGCGGACTGGAACTTGTGACTGGCCAATCATGCGATGCTGCTTTAACGAGATGCTGTAAACAGGGAGATGCCGCGGTCTATGCTGCACCTTTCTTCGAGTGCTGCCAAACTGTGTAAACTGACGGCAATTTGTAGAGGTAATTCTGCCGTTTACCACGAGCTAAGACGGCTTCCTTTGCATACGCGGTTGTTATCGTTAAAGTCGTTTAAGAACAACCGCAAGTTTGACTCAACAATACACTTTATTACTCTAAATCTACAACCCATGCTTTATTAAACAGATAGAAGAGTTATTCACTGGCAACAGAAAGAATAAAACAAACTCGGGACGAAGGACGACGAACATTTATTTCAACTATAAAAAAAATATAGCAACAACTTTCAACTATAAAAAATATAGCAACAGCATGAATGACGAATAACGTAACAGCGCACAACAAGAGAAACACTCGCAAACTCAGACACACCAAAAAATGCACACTCACTCGGCGCTGACTCACAACTCTTGGATTTGTATTTTCTTCTTCTAAGCAACTAGACCCACCTCCTCTTTTTCTTTGTCCTAAGGAAGAAATGACGACCTCAAATGCAGATTACAAAAATAAAAATAAAAATAAAAAATAAAAATAAAAAAAAATAAAAAAGAAAAGATAAAAAACAAAAATAAACACACAAAAATAAAAAAAAATAAAAACACACATACAATTTAGAAATTATTTAAAAAATAAATATTAAAAATTCAAAAGTAAGAATAATAAAGAATTATCACTGCTGGTGCCTAGGAGAACTTTTGGTTAAATACTCCAGCTCCCTTTGTGAGAGAGTTAAAGATGGCCTGCTGACACACTTGTCATTGTGTCCTTCGATGCTTGCTGCCTCGATAATTTCCCTGGTGAGCTGATTGGGGCTCCTTCCCAGCACAGTGCAGTTGCTCAAACGAGCCGAACACCCACAGTCCCTACAGTGCACGCCCAAATGTCCAGAGTTGGCGTTGACGACGTTGTTGGCATGCTCCCGAAGGCGCTGTTACGTTGTGCGCTGTTACGTTATTCGACATGAACTACCAACTCGCCCAGTCAGCAGTTTTATCAGCATGAATGAGCTTAAAAGCACTCCCTGCAATTGAGGACCGTCATGGAAAAAGGAAAGAAAGCGTGTGCAATGTATTATGTGCATGTTCGCCACGTATAGCGAACACAACCTATTGATATCTCACTTGATACGGCGAAGCCTGAGAAAGCGAACGAGGAACTCGACGCTCACGCAGATAGTATAAACAGCGAACACGGTGCGAGCGGAGATCACAAGCTGGGCAGGAACCAGCGGAAATTCGATACCCCCATGGAAAGAGCGCTACGGCGAAGACGTGACGGGGTCGTCAGACAGAAAGAGAACTCAACGAAAGACTCCGCGCCCCGTGCATCTGGGAGGCGCTGCGAGCGCACAACTACGACGAACGTGCAGCGGATGGGCTCCGGCAATTTCTGTCGATAGCCAAGGAAAATCATCTGGACCTTCACTAATTTTGCTGCGTCTCAGCAAGCCATCTGGACTCCGCGGACACCCCTCTTGTCCAGGTGGGACCTTTTTCGGCAATTTAGGGCCAATTCCTTTTCACGCCTCGTGGCGCCGACGCTCAGCCTAACGGCATCGCCGGTGCGCGACCTTGAGAAGGGAGCCCTTCTAGCCAATACAGTGGCGGATTCAAGGGGGGGGGGGGGGGGGGGGAGGCCGCCCCCCTTAAACAAAGTGGACCCCCCCCCCCTCCCCTCTTCTCGGAGGGCAATTTGACATGGGTGGACCCCCCGGTGCACAAGAAAGAATGGGAGAATAGCATCCTTACAAATATGTCGCCCCCCCCCCCCCAAAAAAAAAAAAAAAAAAAAAAACTGAGTTCTGGATCCGTCCCTGAGCCAATAGGACCGCTCCGCAATCTCAGCGAGGCTACGATCCCGAAGCTATGGCTTGGACCACGGAATCTCTCCGGCATGAAAATCTCTCCAAGCTCGTGGAACGCCGCTCCCGGCGACGAGCCAAGACGGCGTCCTCCGCCACGTTAGCGGAGTCGGCTCCTTCAACCCAGCATAACGGCGTCCAGCGCGCACAGACGTCTCAGGGCGGTTCCGCTCGTAAGCCAAAACCCAAGTGGAAACCCAGGCCACTTCCAAGATTCCGAGCGATTATCAAGTCGTCCTGAAACCCAGGACCCCGGTGGCCCTCTGAGAAGTGTTTCAATGCGGCGAGTTGGGAGAAGCGCTCGAGGCACTACTGGGTGAGGCGGCGGCAGCTACTCTCACTCTGCTTCCTTCATGGGAGAAAAATCTCATTGTCACGGGCACCCCCATGCCGACGTGGCAGATCGCCTCCTTGATGACTTTCAACTTGCCTCCCCAAAAGGATCCATTTTCATGCGGGGCAATCTCAAGCAAACCGACAATGTTTGCAAGGGTGTTATCACTGTAGCAAGCCATGAGACCACTGCGTCCCTTCGACACAAAATTTAATGGCGAGCCGGGGAGATCGTTGACATCCGACAATACGGCACCTCCAACGAGGCACAGCTCACCTTTGACGGGCAGACTGTGCCTCGGTATGTTAACTACAACTCAGAAGTTTCCCTTGTCAGAAGATACAAGAAGACCATTCCAGCCTGTGTAAAGTGCGGTACCGTTGGACACCGGGCGGACACTTGTCCCAACCCGAATGGTGAAAACGGCGGCCTATGTGGCCAAAAAGTGTCGGTAGTGGAGGGTGTGCGGGCCCCTCATGACTGTCAGCCTAAGTGTGCAACGTGTGGACTTGCTCATGCAACCAAGTCCCGTGAGTGCGCGGGGAAATTCCGCCCGCTCCGGCTGCCGACCTCTACGGCCAGGCGCCTGGGGCCCTTAGCAACACGGCGTTCTGGCGGGGAGCCAGGACACTCCGGCGCCGTGACCAAGGACGGCGCACCACGTCAGGCCGACGTCACGGAGACAAAGCAGCGAGCGCCCCCAGCCGGGGGTGACGTCAAGAGGCAACAGGCACCTCCACCGCCCCCGCACGGCGCAAAAGGACAAGCCCAGACAAGCAAGACGGATGGCACGGCTAATGCCTGGGCTGGGGCCGTGAAAAATGGCAAACAGGTGAGTGGCTCGGGTGGTATCGCCTCCTCTCCTTCCCCTCCCTCCCACTCTCACGCTGATATCGAGCTCCAAAAACAGATGGCAGCCCTCCGGACCCAAAATAAGACGCTGCTTACCAAAGTTCACGATTTAGAATCCAGAATGTCTTCTAATCCTACCAACTCCCTTAGCTCCGAGAACAGAGAGAGCGAGCCGGAGGCATCGTCACCGACCTTCGCGGCGGCCCCCGCTGAGATGGAAGCCCGCCTCAATACCAAATTAACCTCAATGGTCAGTGAAGCAATGGAACGGGTCCTGACCAAGGTCATGGAGGCTGTTCCGGCTGTGATCTCAAGACACGTCGCGGAAAATGCCCGCCTCTTCCGCCGGTCGGGACCTATACGGGACGTGTCCTCCCGATCCCGATCTCCCAAACCAAGCCGTTGGGTCGTTGGCTCCGACACCGAGGACGGCTACCCCGCCTTGGGGGTTGAGTCTCCTGTCCAGCCCTTGGGGCCTGGCTCTGGGGTGGTCCCTCTCCCAAAATTTACTTTCAATCCTAATGATGGCGGGGCCCCACCATTGTAGGCGCCTTCCCCCCTTGAAGTCGGCTTCCCCCATTACCATAACACAGTGGAATTGCAGAGGTTTCCGTGCCCGCTCCAAGCGGGCCAATCTCCGTCTTTACATCGAAACTTTTGAGTCTTTACCAGCCGTGGTAGCCCTCCAAGAGTCAGGGATGGGCGCCACACTCACAAATTATACGACGTTTCAACGGGACCCCTCGTCTTGACTTTGCGTCCACAAACATTATACGGCTAATCTTGTCGATCTCGACCTCCAAATTGCCTATTCCTACGTGATGGTGACTCTCCTCCCTCTCCGCAAACAGGACCCACCACTTCACATTCTCAATGTATACTGTTCACCTAAACTGCAAAACATTTCTTTTGAGGACCTCTTAAGCCGAGCGCTGAGAGTCGCTGGTCGGGACCCCCTCCTGATCGTGGGCGACTTTAACGCCCCCAGTCGGCTATGGGGTTAGCACCGTGAAGAGAAGCGAGGGCGCAGGTTGGCGGAGCTTGCGTCCACGCTGGGCCTCACTCTTCACACTGACCCCGTCCATCCTACCCGACTTAGTAACTTCGTGACAAGGGACACCTGTCCGGATCTCACCTTTACTCATAACATCCAACATGCAGATTGGCTCAACACCGAGAAAACCCTCGGAAGTGACCACTACATTATCAATACGACTATCCGAACTCGTCCACTCTCCAAACCCACAACACAAGCCCGTCTCCCAGATTGGATGAAATTTAGGCAAAATGTCGCCAACACAGCAACCATTACAGAGCAGGATTACACCTCAAGGTCCCAACAATTGGTTTCACACCTTCGCTCCACCGAAACTCAGATTCAACTCTCAGAGGTGGTCTCGGATGTGGACAACAACCTCCTCCACCTCTGGGAAGCTCGGCACTGCCTCGTTCGCCGATGGCGCCGGCAGAAACATAACAAAAAGCTTAAAGCTCGAATTGCGGAGCTCACCCAGCGAGCGGCTGAGTACGCGGCCCAGCTCGCCGACTCTAACTGGGTGATAGGTGCAACACGGCCGCGCGGCAAATGTCCAGCCGAAACACATGGCGCCTCTTTCGCACCCTCATTGGTTCAAATCAGACGCGTACAGAAACTCAAAAACATCTTCAGCGTGCAATCCATAGCTTCTCTGGAAACACTACACAACTAGCGCATAAACTCAGGGATCAATATTTGTGCACCACACAGGACCACCGTGGGCAGGCGTACTCTTATGCAGGCTCTGAGAACGTTGAGATGGATCAACCGTTCCAACTCCACGACCTGCGGGCGGCCCTGGCCAAAATGAAACGTGGCACCGCACCGGGTTGGGATAAAATCACTGTCAAATTACTAGCCAACCTCCCCGACTCGGCTTATCAAACCTTGTTGGACTACATCAATGAAATTTAATGAGGGGACACGCCACTTCCCATTGATTGGAAAACCGCTTTGGTCACATTCATCCCAAAGGCCGGCAAATCAATTAACACGGACAACCTCCGCCCCATCTCTCTTACCTCCTGTGTGGGCAAACTTATAGAGACGATGGTGCGGGGTCGGTTGTCCGAGTATCTTGAAACATAACACGTCTTCGCGGACACCATGTTCGGATTTCGCCCACACAGATCCGCACAGGATGTCCTGCTTCAACTAAATCGGGAAGTCCTTGACCCATTTGAGTGCCCTCATAACGACAGGGTCGTACTCGCCCTAGGCCTTAATTCGACAATGTAACTCACGAGATTATTCTCACTCATCTAGGTCAAACCAACTGCGGCCATCGTGCCTTCCAATACATCCGGCAATTCCTCACCGACCGCCACTCTTACATCCGCATTCAGGATCACGAACACGGCCCCTTCCAACTAGGCACCAGGGGAACGCCACAAGACGCAGTGCTTTCTCCCCTTCTGTTCAATTTGGCCATGATGCACTTGCCGGCCCAGCTGGGTGCTGTCGCGGGCGTGCAGCATGCTCTGTACGCAGACGACATCACCCTGTGGGCCACGCTGGGCTCGCTTGGAGACATTGAGGCCAACCTGCAGCAGGCGGCGACTATATAGTGGACCGCTATGCTCGCCGCTGCGGCCTTCAGTGCTCCCCACAAAAGTCTGAATTTGTGCACATCCGCCCCTCACCAAATTGCACTACCACAATTCAACTTTCCCTTGAATCAAGTCCGATTCCAGAAACACAAGAATTCCGAGTACTGGGTCTTTTCATTCACCAACATCGCAAGCCGGACACCACACTGGCTCAACTCCGCAAGGTGGGGTACCAGGTGGGTCGCATGGTCCGCCGGGTTTCCAATAAACGCGGGGGGTTGCGAAGTAAGGATGCCTTGCGGCTGGCAAACGCCTTCGTAACCAGTCGAATCCTGTATTCGGCTCCATACCTCCACCTGCGGAAGCAAGATGAGGATTCCCTCGAGGTCATTCTCCGCAAAATCTTTAAGCGGGCCCTCGATCTCCCGGTGAACTTCTCCAACCAGCGCCTCTTGGCACTGGGAATGGTGAACACCTTCAGGGAATTGAGGGAAGCGCACCTTACAAATTAATACACGCGTTTGTTGCAGACGGAATCGGGTCGCCGCCTTCTTGCCCGGCTCCACATCCAACACACCACACTTATGGAAGAGCGGGTACGTATTCCAACGCCGTGGATATACACCCTCCACGTACGCCCTCTTCCCGCCAAAATGATACGCGAAGACCATGATGGCCGACGCCTGGCGCGGGCGGAAGCTCTGGCCCGCCATTATGGTTCCAAACCCGGCGTTTATTATGTGGACGCCTCCGGCCCACAGCATGGGAGATGGTATACGGCCGTAGTCGTCCACGAAACCAAAACAGTCAACGGCCTTAGCTTCCGGGCCCGCGACATAACTCATGCGGAGGAGGTCGCCGTAGCATTGGCTACTTCTCACCCCGACTCAAAATGTATCATTACCGACTCGCGAGGGGCCTGTCGGAACGTCGAACAGGGCTGGACCCCTTATCTAGCTTATCGAATCCTTCAAAATTGCATCGGGGACCCCGCTGACCGATACATTATTTGGGCTCTTGCTCACCAGGGGCTGGCTGGAAACGAGGCTGCCGACGCTGCCGCCCGCGCGCTCTCTCTCCGCGAAGTTTCCTCCTCCCCCTCCGAACAGGACGCTGATCCTAATCCGGCTTACACCTTCAAAGATATCACCAGTTGCTACCAATCTGGCCACAGCCTTTACCCCCACCCGTGCACAGGCCTTTCAAAGGCGGATGGGCGGCTCTTACTCCGCCTCTACACCAATACATTGCGTTGCCCGGCAATCCTAAAACATTTTGACCATGCTTTCACCGGCAGCTGCCCGCACTGTGGAGAGGTGTCTTCGGACATATACCACATGGTGTGGGCCTGCCCTTCCAATCCCGCTATCCCCCCTCACCCAAGCCCAACTATAGTCCGTTGCAACCTAAGAACGAAGGGCGAGGGTAAGACGGGCCGGGGAGGAGGAAGCAGACGGAACGCTAAAGAGAGAAGGAGGTTCCCCCTCTCTTCTCCGGCGTTCCGTCTGCTTCCTCCTCCCTGGCCCGTCTTACCCTCGCCCTTCGTTCTTAGGTTGCAACGGACTATAGGGAGGACTGGGAGGCGACCCTGCTCGGCTGCTCTGACCTGCAGGCCCAACGAGCCTTCTTCGGGCGAGCCCGGGCGTCGGCCGATGCCACTAGGGATCTCCACCTAGTATCTGTAGGGGCTGGCCCCTTCTGGGTCAGCTCATTCATAACCTCCTGTCAATAAATGTTTTCCACCACCACCACCGTGCATCTCCGTTGCCCGCCGCCTGGCTCTTGTGTCTCGATGTTTGTTCTTTTTTCTTGATTCCAAACTCCGAGCTACAACTTACGCCACAACCTGCAATTCTTCTAGCATGGATAAAGCACCACGTTCCCGGAAGGAAGCCGTTCTGCATCTTCAGATTTAGGCGATGAAGGTGAGTTGTAGAATTGCTTTTGTACTGCATCAAAAGCGATGCGATTTAAGACTCTGTAAAATATAGTTTCTTTGGGTCTCAATCTTGCAAGCTAAAAGTGCTTATCCACTGAACTCGCCTCCAAATATTTTCGGGCTCATTTTTGGTAGAAAGGCGGGGCTGTCCAGTGCATCATCAGAAGGATGTGTATGTGACGGAAAGTGACAGGATATAATGTTAAAATTTCGTATATATTAAAGCACTAGCTTTTTTGCTGCACGCCATAGAACACTAAGTGCGTGTGCAGCAAAACTTGTAAAGCAACAGCGCCTATCTTTTTCTCCCCTCATGTAGAAATACTTTTTTCTTCAGGACATCCGCCGTGTTCTCTTGGGCCTACTTACTGCCACAAAACTGCTTACAGCAAGCGACGCTACGTCATCCGGGTTGAAGACCTGTCAGATGCGGAGCGGCGTCTTCTCGTGCTGCGCACAGGGACTGCGCAAGATGAGAACAGTGCCATGTGTGGCCACCATCATCAGATGTACCTAAAGAAGTGCACATAGAATATAGCCTCCAGATGGTGCTGCGACCCTTTTTCGGGGCATGTAAAAAACTGTCGGGGGTCATCAGTCGTGACGACCGCACTTGCAGACCTGCAACCCTCTTTGCGCCTAATCCCAGGAGACAGAATCTGCCAAACATGTAAACGCAAGTACTATAAGGATCCGCCCGCGAGTTCTACTCTTGCACCATCTGACGACTGCTTGGAACAAAAGTTGATCTAGGAAACACAGCAGATGAAATAATTACAACAGCTGAAGCTGTTAATAGAGAGTTTTAGAATAGGGGGCCCCAAAGCTTGGGGGCCCCAAAGAAATAGGGGCTCACCGCTGCACATGCGCAGAACCCAAACTCCGTTTGGGGTTTTGGACTGGCGCTCGCCCCCAACGCAAAATTCGAGAAATAGCGTGGGGCCGGGTTGCGTCGGCAAACATGGCGGCGCCCTTTCCGCTCGCTTCGGAGCAAATTTGTCATGGTCGCTGCAGTATTAGCCAATTCCATTGCCAATTACTGGTGCAACTGGCTTTCGCTTCACTTTATCTCGCTCAAGTCATAAAGAATGAGCGGTCCGCTCACCCCATTTTAAAAATCGTCCCTGATTCTGGCCGTTCCTAAGCCTAAAGAGGCGCGGTAACCGTTGACATGACAACGTATTCAGGGGCGGCTTTACAGGGGGGGCAAGGGTGGGCGGCCGCCCCCCTTAAAGGGATACTACAACGAAATTTCGGCGCTTATTTTATGGTCTATATGTGTTCAAAGGAGCAGTATCACATCGAACACACCAATATATTGTTAAAAAAGTCACAAAATGAATTTTAAAACGAATTAAAGGGCAACCCCGGCCAAAACTCAAAATGAAATAAATTACTGGTACCGCTGTAGTGACACAAAATACGACCCCAGCCAAAATATTACGTCAGGGGGACGCCGCATTCTCAACTAATGTCGATAATAAAAATGCGACCCGCCGCGAGCCGCAGCTCCTTAGCGGGCGGCCAGTGGGTTGTCGATCACTAAAGCAACATTGGGCCGTGACGTCAGTATCGTTCTCTTTTTTTCCTCCGGTCCGGGCGCTGCGCGGAGTGCGCTTCTTTGAGCCGCTACCACCGCTGCTTCGGCTTGTGATCGGCGTGTTTAGCCGTTGCTTTTATCTGTAGCCCGTGTAGCTTCGGTGTTGCCTTTTGTTATTTATTAGTGAGGACTCCAAGACTCGTTTTAGCGAGCAACTCGGTGCGCCCAAGACTGCCCAGCTGTTCCTCGAAACATGCCGAGTACTACTAGTAGCGCTGTGGGCTGCTCAAACAACCCTTCTGCGCAACCCGGAGGTGCTTTGTCACAAGTTTCTAAGGGACCGGAAATTGGAGAAGGTGTGGGTGAACGCTGTTCGACGAGTGGACTTTGGAAAGCTTTGGACGCCGACCCCCAGATCGAAGCTCTGCTCCGATCATTTTTCGCCGGAGAGTTACGAACGAAACCTATGGGTGTTGGTTGCTAGTGGCGTGTCAGCGAAGGGCTCGAGGCGTAAAAAGGATGCCGTGCCGTCGCTCTTTGCCCACCGTCCGCCCAGTACTGTATGTCACTAGCAGCGCGGCGTACAGCAACGCTGCTCCATGCACGGAGCCCCGATGACAATTTAGGCCTAGCAACGAGTACGAAAGGCCGCACGCACGGCGGCAGCCGCCGAGTACGGCACCGAACGAGTTCACTCGTTTTCCAGTCACTAGCTTTTGGGTAGACGCACTAACTCTTGCTACATATGCCGGATAACTACCACGTACTGTAAACGACTAAATTTTCGCGAGGACCTAATTTTCGCGAATTTCGCGAATCGCCTACAATTCGCGAAAAATACGTCCCACGAACAATTCGGGCAATATGGGAACGCTACGGAAACTACACTCGATTCGCGAAAATTAGAACCCGCGAATAATTTCGAATTTCCAGCTTTGGCCCGATTCGCGAAAATTTGAGCCCGCGAAAATTAAGTCGTGACAGTATACAGAATTAAAAAAAAAAAAAATAGCTTACCTTCTATCTTTAGACGACTAGCGCAACAGAGGTAGGTGCCGCTCGGCCTGTGTACCCGTTGAACGAGAACGATCCTGACGTCACGATCCACATAGCGACTGATTTCCAGTGTTGCCGGGGCCTCGAGCGGCTAGTTTCGGTTTTGTTGGCCGCGCCCCAAACAAAACTTTAAGGCGTCAATATCTTTAAAACTACGCACAATAACGAGAAAAAAATTACACTTTGCAATTCAGGAACGCTGACTGCGCTAAAAACAGTCATAATCCCAAAGTCGAAACTATGGACCGGAGTTGCCCTTTAAAACGATTAGCAAAGAGCACCTGGTGGATGTCGCTAACGCCTCGTTTGTAATGCCCGTCTAGGAACCTTGACAGCTAGTGACGGTGAGTGTCTCGCCTCCGGCCACGACGAGAGAAGAGAGGAAGGAGGAACTCCCGTCTTCCCGAGAATTCCTTTTGTGTGTTCCAGAAGCAGCTATTGTCCCCCTACAAGATTATAGAAGATTAACCCGTCACTCAAAATTCGTACAAAAGCAGCCGCTTCGGTGGCTGGAACGACTAGGCCATCCCCTCGACGACAGCCTCGCCGTAGCTTTGCTCGTCCCGAGACGATCTACGTTACGATTGCGTCGGATGTCACGTGCTCTAAGCTGGGCCTTCTCCGAGCGCTTGCTAGAGTGGGCCGTTTATAACAAAAAAATACAGCCACCAGGCTCTAAATACAAACGTGCGATTGTTATTTACGGATATTGTGGATCATATTCAACCTATTTTTGAACACGACGGATATATTTCAAATTTCGTTGAAGTATCCCTTTAAATGTTTGTCTGCCCCCCAAAAAAGCTGGCTGGGGGGGAGGGGGGGGGGGGGTCAGTCCGTAAAGGTCGTGGTTTCCCGAGAGGCAAGTTAACGTCACACATTACGAGCATATGGCAATGGAGGCCGAGCATCCGTCCTTTGAAGCCAGCCGTCCGTCCTTTGAAGCCAGCCATCCGTCCTTGGAAGCCAAGGCAGGCAAATAAAGTATAAGAGAGAAGCACGACACTATTTTCAAAAAAACAGCTTTAGAAGAGACATACCACTCCCGTCCAGCGTACTTTTCTTACTTTAATTGACTTCTTTCTGTGGAAGCGGGCCCTGCATTGTTGGACCCCTTCCTCGAGAATAAGCTTTCTGGTTTTCGTGAAGAATTCCCGAAATCCGGACGCGTCTCCCTCCTTTGGGTGCGTGCCATAGCCGCTCGACCTCCAGCAGTGGCACGGCGCTGATGTTGCTCGCGGATTACACCGCCCCGCGGTGGCACCATGTGCAGAACTGCTCAAACGAGGAAAGCCGAAAGCAAGGTGGAACGAGGTGAGAGGGACCTCGCTTGGTAGACGATGCCGGTTTGGCTGTTCGTCTGGAGGGATTTTACTAATGCCTTCGCGTCGACACTCAGTAGCACGGCGGCGAGATCCAGGAGTTCAACCTTGTAGGTGTCATCCCACTGTCCAGCGTAATTTCCTTTCTTCAATTGGATTGTCTTGGTGTAAGTGGGCCCTCGATTGTTCCGCTCACTTGCTGGGGAATGTAATCCGTTCCAGAAAACGTGAGGGTTCTTCCTGATTTGGGTGCGCCCCATTGTCGCGCGACCTATATGAGGTGACTCGGCGGCCATAGTGCTCACGGAATGCACCGCTTGCCCTGCGGCGGCGATCGAGAGCTCTGCTGCTCAAATCTCATTTTGTGTTATTTTGTGTTATGGGAGTAAATAAAAATGAATTGAATTGAAAACACGGAAGGCCAAAAGCAAGGGGGAAAAAGGTGAGCGGGAATCTGCGAGGGCGTTGGAAACAACGCCGGTTTGTCTATTTGTCTGTTGGGATTTCCCAGTAGAATCATTGGAAAGTGTTTCGAAGGATACAAAGGCAGTCCCAGGGGCGGGGCCATAAACTGTCACCTGGTCCGCACTGGCCCTGCAGGTAGCAACAGAAGTCATGTTCAAGGGCCATTCTTGCTCTGCTACGTTCTCAGCCTGGGTGGCAAATGTTACCAGGATGACGGAGACAAAAAAGTGCTCTAACAATTCTGCTGCTGAACCGAACATGTGCAGCTGAGCCCGATTTTAAGACTTCAAAAGAGACACAATGTCGCAGAAGAAATCAATCGTCGATTTTTTTTTTTTTTTCGTCTTCCAACAAGCGCTTCAGCAGCAGGACGGCGACCCTTCCGAACCGCCCTTTTCAAGTTCAGAAGATCCGGGGATCGAGCAGCAGCGGAAGGATCATCCCCAGCCGTCCAGCCATCTTGATGACCTTCCGACCGCTTCATCATCCTTCGTCGGAACAAGAGGAGCAGAACAGTGAACGCGACGAGTTTTCTTCTTCGTGCATAAGACGAGACGAACTTTGCTGTGCGCTTGCACCGAATTGGAAGGAAATGACGATCTTTCAGGTTAGTTGAACGTTTCCAAGTATAAGACAAAGTCGTCGCGGCAGCCGATACTGAACTCTTTCCCATCGAAAAAGTACAGAAAGGAGACTAGAAGCTTTCAGTCTGACTGGTGTAGGTTATTTCCCTGGCTAGAATACAGCACCCAAGCTGATTACGTTTTTTGCTATCCCTGTACAGTGCTTTCTACCAAAGCGAATGAGAAATCCACGCTTGTCAGCTGTGGATACAGTAACTGGAAAAAAACTCTGGACAAAGAATCTGGTTTTAGAAAGAACGAAACCTCAGTCACGCATAAGTCATGTCAAGCTTCGTGGGTTTGCTACATAGAAATGAAGTCGAGAGGACCAGGCGAGTCAATCGCAACAAGTTTGAGCCACGCGCATTGCAGACAGGTGCCAACAATTTGGATGTATGTTGCAAAAGTGGCAGACCTCCTTAGATTTACCGCTGTACAGGGCTATATTGTAGGCGTTTGGTGTACACAAGTTTTGAAAACGCAGTGCGGTCCTCCTCGTGGTTTTTCTGCTGACAAACGTGCGCGCGTCCGAGATAACATTTTTTTTTTTTTTTTAACGACACATTTGTTTAGAGTTTGCAATGTTTTTCAAATGATTTTGAGATTCACTGCGACAAACAAAACGTCATAAAAATAATGAGGTTCCTATTATACCCTATGGGATTAATTATAGAAGAAACAAAAAGGGCATTTTAAGTATAAAAGAGAAAGAATATGTATTAAATGATATCCAATAAAAACGTTCGATCTAAATTTCGATTGAATGATGTCTATATTAAGCGCTAAGCCATCCTCACTTTCATTAAGCCCGTTCACACTCTTGTAACCGAGTAAGACCGAGAGAGACCAGACCGGTTTTTAAGCCTCTGGCAACTTCTTAGGACCACACTCTTAAAAAAAGGGTACTGTAGTACCCTCCTTAAGGGGGTAACCGACTTGCACACAGGGCAATCCCTTTTGGAGGTATCGTTACACCCTGCAACGAGGGGGCAAACTTACCCCCTAGGTTAGGGTGCAACATTGCCTCCTTTTGGAGGTAACCTTAGTTCCTTTTGGTGTTAAAAGTGCATCCTTTCAGGGTCAGCCTTTACCTCTTTTAGGAGGGAATTTCAATCCTTTTGAGAGGTAAGACGACGTAATTGAGGGCGCTGCTTTTACCTTCTTTTGGAGGGAACTATGATCCACTTTGGGGTTAAATACACACGATGAGGAAAACAGCTCAGAAATCGCGGACTACGAAGAACAAACACGACAGAAAAGTGCTGTCCTGTCGTGTTTGTTCTTCGTAGTCCGCGCTTTCCGAGCTGTTTTCCCCATCATGTATAACAGCAACCAACTGGCCCAGTTCACCACCGTATTACAGGTTCAATACACACTTGATGGAATCACTTTTACCCCTAAAGAAAGGTACTATGGCCCTTTGTGGGTGTGATAGTACGTGCTTCAAAGGTGGGCCTTATAATAGATGAAGACGGCCTAGTTCTTAAAGTACATGACAATGTTTTATTGTGGCTGTCACAAACAAAATGGCATAAAAATCAGTGGCATGACTGGACATCTTATAAAAGTTCTAACATGAAACCACTAAGCGCAATAAAGGCATCTGCAGGAACACTTTCGGGGTCTAGTCGTCGCTAAAGATGATCTAGAGGCAGAATGCAACCAGGACTGCCTCAGCAGGCGACGCGGCTTCGAGGTCTCCCTCCACTGCCACACAGCTGGGCGCCTCAGGATTAATTAGGCTTGAGCTGACAGCCACCGGGTAGATTGCACTGCCTGCCTGGAACCAACAAAATGTGGAAATCATGTGATATGAAGTTGAAACATATCATCCTGAATTTGAAGAAACTGTCAAGAAATATTAGATTTTTCTAATACCCGTGTCAGACGGCGTTCTAAAGATCCTTTTCACTAAGTTCCTTTAAAAAAATCGGCCAATCAGCTCGCGATCTGGAGTGCGCACGTGCTCTGTGGCGCGCGCACGTGCTCTACGGCGTGCGCTGGTTGGCCGATTTTATAAAGGAGCTTAGTGAAAAGGACCTTTAAAACGCCGTCTGACAGGGGTAATATACCCCTGTCAGACGGCGTTTTAAAGGTCCTTTTCACTAAGCTAGACGCATTTGGAGCATTTGATGGGCCTCTGATTTCAGCATTATAAAGCATCGACCATACTTACCAGACGTGACAAGTTTAACTGTTGACTAATTACCACTGACTAAAATTATCACATGGCGGGTGGTAATCGTAGATTAGTAAGCACTTTGTATTCACCGGTCATGTTTAAATTTGTCACCCCGATTTACTTACGTGACTAACAAATCTTATTTTTGTTTGTCGACGTAGCGCACTCGAGAAACTGTCACTCAAGCATTCACACACCCAAAGAACACACGCACGGTGTGTTCTTTGGGTGTGTGAGTGCTTGAGTGACAGTTTCTCGAGTGCGCTACGTCGAAAAACATGAATAACCAACTCGCCCAATCTCAAGTTCTTATAACAAATCTTAGTCAAAGGGGTACAAATACTGTAACAGGTTAGTATATACAAGTGTTGATTGTTGGGCGAGTTGGTATTGTACGTGAAAAAAAAAAAAAAACATGATTGCGCTATAAGACAAGGGCAGAGGAAGTACATACACCACAGAGCGCTACACCACATTAGCTACTCAGCAGCACAGCAGATCCCTATGACCGCCAAACCTAAGTGCCGAACTTTGGCAAATATGCAAATATTTTTTGCCGAAGTGCTCTGCCAGATTAAAGTTGAATTTATCTTTTATTTAGACATGAGAAGAACAGCACACAAGGACGAAAACACAGAAAAAGAACACACCGAAAAAGACACACTCAAGCGCCTTGTGTGTCTTACTCTAATTTATTTACTCGAAGTATACCCTCAATTTTCTCTAGAAAATGAACGAACACTACACACACAAAGAAAAGATAAAAATCAAGAACCTCATTCCAAGTGCCCAAATGCGAACAAGAACATCAAAATAATAAATCTGACTACGCTTACCTGCAGTTGCGTTCAAGGTAGCAGGCATCTAGTACCCTCGACGAAATCACCCTACAACGTTGACGCAGTAGGAAAGAAATATATTCAATCAACTTCAAATAATGCAAACTCAGCCATCTGACTCGCCTATTGCATGATCAGCTTTAAAAAATGCCTCATCGCACGCAAAAAAAAAAAAAAAAATGCCAAGACCATATACTTGCTAGTCTCTCTGCCGGCAACAACTTAATGACCTTATTCCGTAATATACTATTATTAATGTTTGCGAAGCGCACGAACTGTCGAATGTCGAACTTCGGCAAATATGTAAATTTTTTTGCAGAGGTAATTTGCCAGAATAAAATTGAAAATTGAATCTATGTTTTATTTAGACGTGAGAAGAACAGCACACAAGCACGAAAACAAAAAAAAAAAAAACAAAAAAAAAAATAACACCGAAAAGACACACTCAAGCGCCTTGTGTGTCTTACTCTAATTTATTTACTCGACGTATACACTCAATTTTCTCTCGGAAATCAACAAACAGCACACACACAAAATAAACATAAAGTTCAAGAGCCCCATTTCAAGTACACAAATGGGAACAAGAAAATCAAAATAAAATATCGCACTACGCTTACCTGCAGTAAACAGTGTTAAGAACTGTCACGAGATGCATCCAAGGTAGCAGGCATCCAGTACTCTCGACGAAATCACCCTGCAACGTTGCCGCAGGACGAAAGAAATATATGCAATCAACTTTAAATAATGCAAACTTTAGCCATATCTAACTCGCCTACTGAATGATTAGACCTTCAATAAAAGTCTGATCACACGCAAAGAAAAAAAAAAGAAAAATACACCATCTTCCCGAGGGGAACCATGGGGTGATGCGGAGCATCGCGGATCGTTATTAACGGTGTTATTAACGGTGTTAGTAACGTTGTTAGTAACGTTGTTAACTTGGGTTCCGCCGCTCGCTTCGTACGTTTACGTTGAACTTCACGGTCCCGAACCTCAGGTTCTGCTGCTCGACGTTCACGAACCAACGCGGCTTCCCGTTCTCGAAGGTCGGGTTCCGCCGCTCGCTTCCTACGTTTACGTTGAACTTCACGGTCCCGAACCTCAGGTTCTGCTGCTCGACGTTCTCGACCCGCCGCTGCTTCACGTTGTCGTAGTTCAGCATCCGCCGCTCTACGTTGACGAATGGACGCCGCTTCTCGTTGCCGTATTTGAGGGTCTGCCGCTCGCATCAATCGTTTGTGCTCAGCGTCGCGTGCCCTTCGCTGCGCAGCTTTGTCTTCAGTGGACGTAGCGTTGCTGTGAGTTTGTGGAGTGGTGCTGACGCTTGCTTGCGCCAACCCACTAACTGACGGGACTGCTCCTTCCATCACACTTCATCGGAAAGAACGGAGTGAAGTGGAGTCAACAGCGCTGAACTGAACGCGCGCAGAGAGAGAGAAGGAGCTACCACTGCTTATACTCACACTTGAAGGAGAGGAGACTAGAGGAGGAGAGTTGCGCATGCGCGCGCGGTGTGGTTAGAATCGAACGCACGCGAAGTGCACGCACAGCTGGTAGAGAGAGAAAGCGGAGAGAGTAACGCGCAGCTGTTGGAGAGAGGGAAGGAGGAGAGTTGCGCATGCGCGCGCGGTGTGATTAGAATCGAACACACGCGAAGTGCACGCGCAGCTGGTAGAGAGAGAGAGCGGAGAGAGTAACGCGCAGCTGTTGCAGAGAGGGAAGGAGGAGAGTTGCGCATGCGTAGTGTGAGTGCAGACTACAACGCCGACGCCGCGGGACATAGCCCGGAGCAAGAGATGCTCCGCATCTAAAAAGTCAAGACAACTCTATAATTGCTAGTCTCTCTGCCGGCAACAACTTAATGACCTTATTCCGTAATATACTACTATTCATGTTTGCGAAGCCTACGAATAATTTCTAACTGCCGAGTGTCGAACTTCGGCAAATATGTAAATTTTTTTTGCCGTAGTAATTTGCCAGAATAAAATTTAAAATTGAATCTATGTTTTATTTAGACATGAGAAGAACAGCACACAAGCACGAAAATGCAAAAAAATAACACCGAAAAAGACACACTCAACCTTGTGTGTCTTACTCTAATTTATTTGCTCGAAGTATACCCTCAATTTTCTCTCGGAGATGAACGAACAGTAGACACAAAATCAACATAAAAATCAAGAGCCCCATTTTAAGTGCACAAATGGGAACAAGAAAATCAAAATAAAATATCGGACTCCGCTTACCTGCAGTAAGCAGTGTTAAGAACTGTCACGAGATGAGTCCAAGGTAGCAGGCATCCAGTACCCTCGACGAAATCACCCTACAACGTTGCCGCAGGACGAAAGAAATATATTCAATCAACTTCAAATAATGCAAACTTGAGTTATATCTAACTCGCCTACTAAATAATAAGAGTTTTAGAAATGCCTGATCACAGGCAAAGAAAATGCCAAGACAATATAACTGCTAGCCTCGCTGCCTGTAACAACTTCATGACCATATTCCGTAATATACCACTATTAATGTTTGCGAAGCGCACAAATAATTAGCTCAGACATTTATATTCGGTATTTCAAGGTAACGTGACATTTAAAAAAAAAACTATTTATTAAACATCGTTAAATTAAAAAAAAAGTTGATATTAAAAACCAGTGTTTAACACTGACTTTTACGAATATCAACGACGTTCAGAATTAATCGCCCCGGTTGGCCGGTGCCGCCAATGAATGCCTAATTGACTACTGCTCTGCGAAAAAAAAAAAAAAAAAAAAAAACTCTTTTGAGATTTTTAAATGTTTGATCAAATGCTCAATTTAACGTCCGAACGCGACACACCAACGGCCCAAAAAAAGAGAAAACCTCATACCCCTCACGCCTTAAACGTAGGCGACCCCCGATTCAAAAGGCGTCTTGTCGCCCGGCCGCCCGAACCGCCGCTCTCCCCCTTCCTCCACCCGCACACACATACACCGGGAAAAGCTGCTGGCTATGCCACTGGTTAGCGTATGTCAACCTTCTAAATATGCGCTAGTGCAAGCGACAGTCATTCCTGTTCTTGCTCTTTATGAACTTCGATGGTCTAAACCGTGTTTGAGTTCGCGCCACACACTAATTTTATCGAACGCTCGACGCCTTCAGACGCGCCAACATGTCCGCCAACCCTTTGTCTACGGAAGACGGGGGTCGAATTCCCGGGTGGTCATAACCAACGCCAACTGCCGCCCGCGCAGAACATTTCCTTACCTGCATACGGTGCACACGACTTGGATCTTCGACTGAAGTCAATGCAGCGCTCTCGGTGACCTCGTAAGAAGAGACTGAGCCGTACAGATCAATAAAGAACGTTCCTGCGCTGGGACGCCTCCGTCGAACGTTCGAGAAGAAACACCGTCACACCGTTATGCCGGCAGCGTCGGCGCCTTCGCTCCCGGCCGGCCGGGCAGGCGCTCTCCCACGCATGCGCGATGAATGACGCGTCATACGAGGAGCCAATTAGCGAACCGTTTGCGCCTTCCAACAGTCAATCGCAGCGCCCAGGCTTTGGCAGTGCCCAAACAGGTGCTCCTTCTGGGAGGTAAAACTTGACTCCTTGGTTGCTCCTTCGCGGCGAACTTCACCTGGTAGCACCGAATTCTTCATGTCTGCCGCGCCTAGGAGGTAACAAGCGGAGCGCTTTCCCCCTGGCCGGGAGGAGGGTGGTAAAGGCGGTCTGTTACCTCCTTTTGGTCCCCTTTTTTCTAAGAGTGCAGCTCCGCTGCAGCGCATCCGGTCCTAAGAAGTCGCAAGAGGCTTAAAAACCGGTCTGGTCTCTCTCGGTCTTAAGGCCCTGTTTTGTGCGTCTTTTTATAGGAGACACACAAGGCAGCATGTGAACTAGACCGCCATGTTTTATTGTCTGATGATGATGATAGCGCTCCGCAACCAAAGTCAAAACAAAACTATAACATACTGTAACATCCTTTTTTCTTTGAGGGAAAGAATACAGTCTCAACTATGACACTACAAAGTCACTGAGGTGTCGCGGTAACAGCTTCTTCCTAACAGGTTGGGGTGTGCAGCTGTACCGATGGTTCTTGTGAGCTGTCCTTCCGAGCATCCGCCGTCTTTGGTGATTGATTGCTCGCTGATTCATGCAGTGTGACCGGTGCTGGCTCTGACACTGTATCAGCAGCGTCTGTGTCATTACTTACCTCTTGCATAGTTGTTGGGTTCTTCACTGGGCTTGCTGCCGTTTTGACAGGTGCAGGAACTTGTCGCAAATGTACCCTGTTCCTTCTCAGTGTTTTGCTGTGGATGTTTACGTTGTACGATCTGGTTGTCACAGGTTCCATGAATGTACCATTTTCCCATCGTGATCCAGGGGTGAACGGTTGAACTCTGACGGTGTCCCCTTCTTCAGAATTGGGTGTTCTCTCGCATTCTTATGTAGTTGTCTTGCATCTGTCTTGTCTTGTTTGTCCACTTCGTTTTTCGGTTTAGAGTGCGTGGCTTCAAGAGTGCGTTTGTTGTCGGTAGTGTGGTTCGAGTCCTCCTGCCCATCATTAGTTGTGCTGGGCTTGCCTTTCTGCTGCGGCATGGGGTGTTGCTGTGATCCAGAAAAGACAATTGTGGATCGTGACCACTCTCCAGGGCCTTCTTAAGAAGCGACTTTGCAGTCTTGACAGCCGATTCAACCATTCCGTTGGATTGGGCATGACCTGGACTTGGGGTGTTGTGTATGAACTGCCACTGAGTTGCAAACTCAGCAAATTCAGCACTGGCGAACTGAGGACCGTTGTCGCTGATGATCACCGCAGGTATGCCATACCTGGCAAAGTGTGCTTTGAGTTTCCTGATGACTGCAGAAGCTGTGGTTGAAGTCATTTCATTCACCTCCCAGAAGTTGCTGAAGTAATCGACTGTCACGAGGAAGTTCCGATTCTTGTATTTCATGATGTCGGTGCCGACTCCTATGAATACGCTGGCTGCGGGTGAGGCATCAAAGGTTCCTTCGGTTGTGCGTGGCTGTGCCTCTGGCACACCTCACAGGACAAGATGAAATCCTTGATTTCGGCGTTCATTCCGGGCCAGAAGACACACTTCCTTGCCCTTCGAAGGCAGCTCACTATCCCCATGTGCGACGCATGGAGGGTTTGCTTTATGTCAGTACGCATACTCGGAGGTATGACTGCTCTCCGTCCCTTGTAGACCACACCGTCCTCAAGTGCAAGTTCGTCACGAAAGTCGAAGTATGCAGAGGTTCCTTCCGGAAGACTCGACTTCTCTCTTGGCCATCCTTTCAGGATTAATCGTGTCAGGTTTTGCAGCAGTTGGTCACTTCGGGCCTGTTCCTTGATTGTCTCAAGCGTTTTAGGCTTTATGCGCCGGCAACAGAAACATCGACTTCCTCTGCAGGTGAGTCACAACCTGTGTCTTTCAAGTAGGGTCTTGACATTGCATCTGCCACAACCAATTGTTTTCCTTGGCAGTACTTGACTGTGACGTCGTATCTCTGCACTTGCAGCAACATGCTTTGTAGCCACTTAGGTACCTTGCCCAGGGCTTTCTCTGTGATGCTCTGCAGTCGCTTGTGGTCGGAGATCACAGTGGTATGTCTGCCAAAGGTATACTGGTGGCACTTGT
>JABSTQ010008256.1:0-21922 GCA_013358835.2 Ixodes persulcatus | reverse complement strand
GCTGGGTGTTGACTGTTGTGCTTGCCGGCAACATTAAAGGGGTTTGCATTGTATAAAAAAGACTTGTAAAAATAAGCTTGCAGGTGCGTTTGAGACAGTCTTGTCCTTCTCCGTGTACCCACCGCATGTGCAAGTTGTTCTCTTTCGCTTCTTATTCTTTCTCATAGAAATTTGGCATGTCACATAAATATGGCCCATGTTCATGCTCTCTGAAGACACAGAGGCCTTCCAGCTCAGTTAATGAAAACACTGTCATACTCTTCATGGTGGGGTACAACGTACTTGTGGATGTATCGGGCACTTTTAATCCCGAAGTCTTCAAGAATAAGACTCTTGCAAACAAACAAAATGTCTCTACTTGCTATACACTTGTAAATACTATAAATCTCGCAATAGGTTCCATCCTGCATTTTCACAAACCGCGTACAAGCCTTCATAGCACGTGCATACTCTCGGCTGTTGACTACGAACCCCTGCATCTTTGCCTTCAGGCACTATCGGGGAAAAATAAAATGCGAACAGAGGAGCGAGTGGCTTGCCGTGCAGGCTGCGCCACCTGGAAGTGAGCCTAGGGGCGAGGGTGCGTGGCCTACTCTGATGTGTTCACGCCCTTCGCTCGGCGCTCCCCAAGCTTCGGCAGTGCGCCTCTCAGTGCGCTGAAAGCTATCACCGCTATCTTTGCTGGCTCAGCGCGTGCGGTGCGAAGATGCTCGGCCCACGCGCCAAGCAGACAAAGATAGCGGTGACAGCTTTCAGCGCACTGAGAGGCGCACTGCCGAAGCTTGGGGAGCGCCGAGCGAAAGGGCGTGAACACATCACAGTAGGCCACGCACCCTCGCCGCTAGGCTCACTTCCAGGTGGCGCAGCCTGTACGGCAAGCCACGCGCTCCTCTGTTTGCATTTCATTTTTCCCCGATAGTACCCCTCAAGAGCTGGCAGCCGACCTAAGTGTGACTCCAGCACATCTTGCACGGCAGCGGTTAAAGTGACTGGCTGCGGAATGCCCAAAGTGCCACTCTTAGGAATGTCGGGAAGCTTCAAGTATGAATGCAACAGCAGGCCAAAGCTAGCTGGGAGGTGGGTCACTTCATTGAATCGCATCAGTGTCTGCTTCATGACCCACCTCTCAGCAACCTGCTGGGGAACCCCTTTTGCGGCAGTGATGAGGTGCAAAAGTGTACCATTTGCACTCTCAAACGGAAACATTGATGTAGCCCACATAGGGCCGAGCTGCATGACACTTTTTGGCAAATGCATAAGCAGATGCATGTTGGATGTCTCTGCTGCTTCGCCATACAGGGCACACTTGTCGAAGAAAGCGTGCCAAAAGCACTTTGGCAGCTTTTATGTCGTTCCTGTGGACAGTTTTCTGCAGGAGAAGAAATAAGGCCTCGCACTAGAGTGTGAAGTGAAGACTGGTCATCATCGTTGCTGCTGAAAGAGTCTGGTTCCTCTCTTTCGAAGTCATCATTTTCACTGTTGTCGTCTGACAGCATCTCATCTTGGCTGGTGTCGTCGGATGCAGCATCGTCTTTGCTCACGTTGTCGGAAGTGACAGATGCAGCTGCATCTTCTCTCGTGGCGCAGGACGGCATCTCGTCTTCGCACTTGGAGCAGGATTCCATCTCATCTTCGCTCGTGGCGCAGGATGTAATCTCATGTTCGCTCGTGGCACAGGATGTCATCTCATCTTCGCTCAAGTCACCAGGCGACATTTCATCTTCGCTTACGACATCAGACGACACCTCATCTTCGCTTAAGGCATCAGGACGGTTGCACTGGCGCAAGCTCCGATCTTCGTCCGGCGGGTCGTTCACATCATCAGACTGAACGTCACTCTGGCGTGTACCCGGTCGTGGCTGCGACAAGCTGGTTCCCGCGGATATGTTAATCTTAGTCACTCTGTTCGATTTTGTTAGTTTCGGGACCGCATACGCTACACCTGGCTCCAAGTACTGCTTCCTCCTTCTCTTGGAAGTGGACGAGGTAGGTGACATTATGGTTGATGACACTGGTTGCACAAAACAGGAAACCTGCTTGTGGAATCAGCCAAACTGGACGCCAGGCAGAAGACAGGGAAGGATGATTCACGGTGCCCAGCTAGTCGATGTCCGCGCGTTTTACTTTGTTTTACTTTAGTTGCGAGCGACGCTACAGCGTGAGCCCCATCCTCCGTGCGTTCCTGACTCGCACGCGGACTCGGGCAGTGCGGGCACCATTTCAGGCCGCATGCTCGCGCTTGTAGCTTCGGCTTCGCTCGTACATAAAGTATCACCACGTAGATTCGAGCGTGAAGAAGCTTCGAAACATCGGAGTCTCAAGCTCACGTGCGAAGCCTGAGACAGTGCACACGATTCAGATATGACGTATCCCAAACATTGAAATTATAAAAAAATAAAAATGGCGGCAAAATTCGACGATTCCGATGCTTACAAAAGTCCCAGTCCACTCGTACATGATAGCAGTCAAGCGAGCGCGGGTTCACAACTGCGACGGGCGGTCGGAAACTGTCTTTTTCATGGGCTGGGCAGCGTCTGCTCGAGACCGACAGCAGCAGAGCGGAAGCGGAAACTGGGCTAGACTTCAAGGTGCATGATGGTCCTCGTTTAGTTTTTACCTCACCCTGGTTTCTCATATGACACTCAAATATTTGTGAAAGTAAAAATGTAATTTTTAAATATTGTTTTGCGCACTTTACATTTAAATATATTTAAGTATTTGCCGACAACTTGCGCCCCCTGGATTCAATCCCAATATGTGTGTGCATTTGTGCGGCCTGTGTGCTTGCCTTTCTTAGTGATTTCTTTCTTCGTCGGTATCTGCGCGCTCCGAGAACTGAACTCATGTGCGAGAACGAGATGTTCGTATTAGTACGGTACAAAGTTGACCATACAACTGCGGTTGTCTCAAGCACAAAAATCAGAAACTTCTGCCCACCACCATCGAGGATTTCAATCCCAACGTGCTGTATGAGGTGTTCTGGAGCGGAGATCAGAGTACGAGAGGCGGCTACTATGAGGCGCAGATAATAGACATGGCAGGTATCGTAACACTTTCTGACGTTCCTTTCTGTGCAAGCTAGCAGTTGGTCGTGGTGTGCGCGAAACGACTTGAACGCCTCGTCTAGGCGATCGTTACTGCAGGACGCTATAAACTTTTCATTTTGCAACCTGGCGTAAACAACTCCTCTTCCCCAGGCTCTGTTCGCTGTCATTAACCTTCGCGAAATAAGCGTCGTTGTAAATAAAATTTCTCTCTTTCTCTCTCTCTACCTAGTTTGCATCGTTTCCCCCGCGTGCCCTAAGTTCAGTCCTCAATGTCTCCATCTCGTATCCTCCAGTCGTGCTTTGATCAGCATTGTTTTGTTGTCCTGACAAGCTTCTCTCATTGGTTTCTATAGCGAGGCAACTTGAAACACTAAACAACAGTGGAAGGTCTGGTTTGATCGTGTTTTAACGCGTCAAAGCTAGCAAGGGTTCATGTGTGGTAGAGAAAAATACAGTGTGTTTAGCGGTTATCAATATTTTTCTTTCATCTCAAAAGGATCATTTAGAACTAAGCTCATGTTTGGCGCTGTCCGAATTATGCAATGAATTGCAGTTCTGCATGCTGGGGAAAAGGGTTACATACCTTTTTGTCCTGGAGCCTGTGATCAAAGGGGAACCCGATGCCCGTCCCACCGCGGGGCTGATGGCTACCAGCGAGGGCAGTCGCCGTGCAGGGTTCGCCAACACCATGCCAACAACGATGATCCTGGTATCCAGCAGAGTTTATTGAGAACCAGGGGAACCCAACCAGACACTGCGGTCAAGCGAGCCGTGGACACAGAATGCCCGCAGCGGCCGCCGACCTGAGAACCAAAGGGGTACTTCGAGCGGAGTCATCGTCGGTGGGCCGAGCTCATGCCGCTACCCGTCGTCGCAGGAGTTTGGGCCAAGGCTCTAGGCAGACGGACGTTCACTAGAAAAAATTTATGCCTACAGTCAGACCCAGGGGAAACGCTAGCGTGGTGTGATCGCTGGTCAGACGAGCTTGTACGCCGAGACTCAACCCGTCGCCCGTAGTCCTATTTAGGACTCCTCAACCAGACGGTCGTCAACTCGGAGTCGGGCCTGCTCTCCTCCGAGTGGACGGCCGTCTTGTTGAGGAGTCCTGGATTGAACTCCAGGCAACGGGTCAAGTCGCGGCATACGAGCTCGTCCGACCGGCGCTGACTCCACGCTAGCGTTTCCCCTGGCCCTGACAGTCGGCGTCTCCTCGTCCTAGTGGACATCCGTCTGCCGAGAGCCCTGGCCCCGAACTCCCGCGACGACGGGTTGCGGAGTGAGCTCGGCCCTCTGATGATGACTCCGCTCGCAATCTGAGGCGGATCCAGTACTCTGTTTTGGGGGGGGGGGGGTAAAACAATTTGTAAAAATACTATTCTCCCATTCTTTCTTGTGCCCCGGGGGGTTCACCCATGTCAAATTGCCCTCCGAGAAAGGGGGGGGGGGGGGGTTGACTTTGCTTTAGGGGGGTGGACACCCCCGTGGCTTCCTCCCCCTGGGATCCGCTCCTGCTCGCAATACCCCTTTGGCTCTTAAGGCCTTTTCACACGATGCATCTTTTAGGCGCGCAACAGTTTCTCGACCCTCAAGTTTCTCGAAATGTGCTCGTTCATACGTACCGCTTCACGTGCAACAACGGTGACGTTTAGACTCGCGAAAATAGTTTCGGTGTTGACCATAATGTGGCGCTCCGAATCAGATCGCTATTTATCTGGGAACCTGGTTTGCGCATTTTATGAAGTCAATTCACTTTATTTTTTTGTCTCACATACTGCACCACTTGGAGCGATCTCGCATGTGCGCAAAAGCCGATTAAGGCGGCAACCTGTACGTGCAGGACATGTGCCGGTGCCGAGCTCATACGCAGCCAATTCATTGCCAAACCTCCTATCAATGAACATGGTATTCATAGAAACGCTACGTGCCCAATCTGGTTACTTCTAGGCGCCCATGTCTGCCCCGATTTTACTGTGCCAACTGTTTCAGAGAGCGCACATGGTTTCACGTTCGCTTGTAAACAAAGCAAACTTGGTTTCAGTTTACTCGATGGTCTCTTATCCAGCGGTATCGTCGCGACAACAACGCTATGAGCACTATTCTAATCTCGCCAACTCCCGCTAATTGTCTTCGTCCATCGCTAGGTTTTTTCCAATATGCTACTCACTTTTCCTTCAGTGGTGCTTGACGTGCTTGCGGAAGCGCCGGCAGAATCCATCGTTCGTGTTTTCGGTTTTTTTCGGATTTGGCTTGGCTACAACATCGGCAGTGAAGTGGTCTTCTCAAACAGCTCTCTCCCCCCTCAAAGGCCACGTGAGAGCGTTTCTGAGCGGCCATTGGCGGCACAGATGGCGCAACCATTTCGCGAAACTACATTTCGCGACACCAGATGCGCGAGAAAAATGCATCGTGTGAACGGGCCTTTAGATTGGCAGCTGCTGCAGGCACTCTGTGTCCACGGCTCGCTTGACCGCAGTGTGCTTGGGGACCCCTGGTATAAATGCTGTTGGATACCGGGATCATCATTGTTGGCATGGCGTTGGTGAACCCAGCGCGGCGAACACCCTCGCTGGTATCCGTCAGTTGCACGGTGGGACGGGCATCGGGTTCCCCTCCGAGTGCTGGTCCCCCGCAAAGCTTTCCCCACAAAGCTTGCATGGAAACGTGGGCTCCTCAGCCATTGCATGTACTATCCTGGACAAAAATCCCCAGCACGCATGAGCAATCAATGAAGCACATCGCTGTGCCACCTACCAGTGGCTTGCCTGGTTTTGAGACCACGGAAAAGCGCATGCGCATCATACTGTGCTTGCAGGCATAGGTTTTCGCCCACCCCTCTGAAATCCGGTGCTTGCCTCAGAATGCTGCACAAGGTGCCGCTTCGGCGGTTGCCGTGATGAACATCTGCTACAGTCGCCACAACAGCATGTAGCGCTTGCAAGTCTGTTTTCGAATGCGAAGATTCCACGCTCTTCCTATCGCAATTATTAGGGTATGCTTTCTGATATGGCATTGATTGGGCTAAAGGCTCAGTTCGTTCCAATATCAGATGCACCGTCTCTATGCAATACGCCGCAAAGTCTCAACCGCTGTCTCCAGTCTGCCCTAGCTGACGTTCATCATGGCATCCGACGAAGCGGCACTTGACGTCAGGTTCTGAGATAAGCACCATGTCACAGAGGGGCGAGAGAGCACAAGCCTGCAAGCACAGTAGAATGCGTGTGCGCTCTTCTGTGGTCTTGCAACCAGGTGAGCCACCGGCAAAGGGCACAACTGTGCGATTCAGTCACCGCTCGCGCATCCTGAGGATTTTGTCCGTGATAGTTTCTAAAAGAAACAACGAAACCCACAAATTACAGAATGTGAAGACGACTTGCAAGTCTCGAGAAGGAGAAGGAGAAAGCCACTGCCCACCGCAGCAGTGACCGAATTTTCTTGCCCTCCAAATAAGGTATTTTTTTCATACTTCTGTTTTTATTTCCTAACAACTAAACAACTCTTTTGTGGAACAGAAAAAGGACAAACTGCTAAAGGAGGCGTCAAAGCGTCAAAGAAGTATAGAACTGCTCAGCAAGATCGATCACGAGGACTCCGTCCCACTAGAGCAGCACACGGCAGTTCTCCGTAAACTGAAAGAGAAAAGCAAAGCACTTGAGAGGTGCCAAAAACTGAATGTGGAGCTGCAAGAGGCTCTCTGCATAAATATCACCAAGGCAGGCAAGTGTTTTTTTTGTGTTTTGTATTGTTTACTGGGTGCAGGCTGGCCACTGCCACTTAACGATTAGGCGATGAAAAGGGGTGAAGTTTGTGTAAAGGATAGCGGTTCGAGGTGAAGCCCTTCTTCAAACGTCCCCCCTCGGGCCTTGCCTGCTTGTCATCTGGCCCGCAAGTTGTATATGCGGACGGGGCGGATGGAGCCACTTTCAACTATCCGTAGCTCTGAGCACAGGCTATGAACAATTTTATTTAATTTGTTCCGCTTCTGATTCCATTCTGTTTCTCTGCTATAATGTTAATGTGTTCTCCCTTTAGAGTGTCACCAGTGCCAGAAAGGTGCAGCGGGGGACGCCGAACCCATTTATTATTTAGATTGTAATGAGCCTCATGTTGACGACATTGAACTGTGTCCCGCATGGTCATCTCTCGAGGAAATGTCTTCCAATTTGGAGCCAACACAGCCAGCGACCGCTGGGGTGTCAACTGCCACCACAACACCAAACACGGAGGGGGCGTCGGCAACTGCTGGAAATGGAAAGTCACCTGCCACCTCAGCACCAGGCACGGAGGGGACACCAGCATCTGCCACAACATCAGCTGGCACTCACCAAGCAGCTCAGCAAGAGGAACAACAGCAGGCTGTGTGTGAGTTGCCGATGGTAAGAAGCAGGCTACTTTTTTAGTGAATATTATGTTGCACCGTTAAAAATTGGGCGAGTTGGTTATACGTAGTTACGAAGAGGGAAACAGTGCCAAAAGCATGGAGGACGAAGAACAAGGAACACACAGACCGAGTGCTGACTGACAACTGGTTTATTTCTGGAAAACACCTACCGGCATAAAAACACAGACAAACATACATCGGACCATCGCCTAAGGGCACGTGTCACAGCTCTCCAAGAACATGATTTCCTTATCGAAGAGCGCAATCAAGGGAGCACTGACGCACTCATCCTAATACTTCGAAATGTAATAGGCCTCGAATATTTCACGAGTCACCTGCTGACTCTGCCGAGCAACAATCGTCGTCGTTTCCAAAAGAGCAGAGAACCCACATCTATCACAATGAATGGCCAAATTACCCGAAGATGAAGATCTTACCGAAAGGGCGTGTTCTCTGATCCTATCATTGATGCACCTCCCTGATTAGCCAAAGTACACTCTCCCATAGGACAACTCAATTTTGTACACTACGCCGACCGCACACGGCACAAACTCCTTCTTGTGCTTCTTACCACAGCCGAGTTTTTCCGGACGACCCCTCTCAACCTTAGCACATAGACGCCGCAGTTTTGAGAAGGTGTCTATGTGCTAAGGTTGAGAGGGTCGTCCGGAAAAACTCGGCTGTGGTAAGAATCAAAAGAAGGAGTTTGTGCCGTGCGCGGTCGGCGTGGTGTAGAAAATTGAGTTGTCCTGTGGGAGAGTGTACTTTGGTTAATCTGGGAGGTGCATCAATGACAGGCTCAGAGAACACGCACTTTCGGTAAGATCTTCACCTCCGGGTAATTTGGCCATTCATTGTGATAGATGTGGGTGCTCTCCTCTTTTGGAAAAGACGACGATTGTTGCTCGGCACAGTCAGCAGGAGGCTCCTGAAATATTCGAGGCCTATTACATTTCGAAGTGTTAGGATGAGTGCGTCAGTGCTCCCTCGATTGCGCTCTTCGATAAGGAAATCATGATCTTGGAGAGCTGTGACACGTGCCCTTAGGCGATGGTCCGATGTATGTTTGTCGGTGTTTTTATGCCAGTAGGTGGTTTCCAGAAATAAAACAGTTGTCAGTCAGCGCTCGTCCTGTGTGTTCCTCGTTCTTTGTCCTCCGTACTTTTGGCGCTGTTTCCCTCTTCGTAATTATGTTGCAGCATAGAGTTATAAGGGAATTTGACGCATCATAAACTCTCGTTATTAGCAGTGTTTTATTACCCAAATAAAAATTTGTACACAAGATGAAATGCACTCAAAGGTGCCATGAAGCAATCTTTTTACTTTAAAACACTGCTCCCAGTGGACCCTTAACTTTCATAATCTGTGAAACATATTAGTTCACTACAGATCAGCTATCGCTAAAATATATGGAAGTAATGTTGGCAGCTTCCGCTATCTCCTTCACAACTCTGTACTTTTAAAACTGAACTCTTGCAATTTTAAGAGTACAGAGCTAAAGGAAAGGTAGAGTGGTTCTGTGTATGTGAAAAAAACCACCAATGTCATTCATTTGGCCTTTAGAATAACAAATACCACAATTATATTCCGGTTCGACGCGCCAGAGAGCCATAAAAGTGATTTCAAAATAGTGCAGAAGCCCCACCTTCCTGGCGTTCTACACCCAAAAAGCTTTGTAATAATGTCACATACAGGGACTGTTTTTCATGTTTTCTCGCGTTTCACAATACTTGCACAAAAAAAGGTTAAATCACTGGGGTAATTGCAAGAAAGCTCAAGAGCCATCCTCCCTCAGCTAGGCTGCATGTTGCATGTTCTCATCAACTGTGCCAGGCTGTTTCTCATAAAAGCATCACATCTATTTCTTTAGGTCAACATTGGGCACAATGTGATGCTTCCTCACAAGAAGTGGAGCGATTTGTCCAAAAACACCGTAGATAGCGTTTTCACAAAGGAGGCTGGACCTCAATCTGGGGCACAGATGTGCTGAAACGAAAGAGCCCCACTGGAACCTTGTCAAACAAGGCAAGGAGTCTGGGAAAACAGAGGCCTTCCCTCCCCTGACGCCAGAAAAGGTGCAGGTGCTACGCAGTGAGTAAGCAATGTTACATACATTTCCTAGGAATGCTCCGCAGGTTTATTTCACCAGCTGCCCTGTGCTATAATTGACAGTATTTGACACTGATAGTGTTCCAGGCTTTGAGGAGACTATGGACGTTTCTACTAAAATTCGTGAAAAACAATGTGAATATGCTCTTCCAAGATTTGAAACCTCAATCGTATAAACAAATTGGCATAAACATGTGCGGGCACCCTCCTTGAGCTCGCAATACACTCACGCAGGGGTTCTCAAACTTCTTGGTCTCACGGAACCCCAGGAAGCCTCAAAAACTGCCGCGCAACCCTCCCCCCCCCTACTCCATATTTGCCGACTGAGAAGCAACAGATGCACAATTTTAGGCAATTTCCCTTGTGCTGCTTCCCATATATTCCCACCACATCAATTGCGATGTCAGTACAAAGTGAGATGAAGGCGCTTTGCATGGTCCTGCCGTGCAGCCTGCAGCAGGGGGGGGGGGGGGGGGGTTGCAGTTTGGGTGTTCGCGGAACCCATGAGTCCAGCTCATGGAACCCCTGTGTTCCCCGGAACCCAGTTTGAAAACCCCTGCACTAACGGGTACTGCAGATGGCAAACTCATATCCCACGGTGCTGGGTCTTGACTATCAAAACATTGCGATTGATTTCACCAGTTCATGCAGAAAGTTACTTTACCGACCTTTATACTTGCGTTTGTAGTGCTCGCACATTAGTAAAAGGAAAAGGATAATATGCCGCCAGTGCACACGCAAATGCACGTATGCATCGAGCACCAGCAGGGCACGTGCAAGCACGGCCTTGGATTTCTAGTGAGCGAACCTTCATCCGGCTGTCGGTGGCGAAGCGCTTGAAACAAGCTCATCTCACGCTCTTGTACTTTCTTTCATCAGCTGCTTCGTTTTGGTGCTGCATCACTCCGGGGTGACCTGGCTTCGAACGTGACAACGTAAGGAGGCGTCAGCGCACGGGCATCGGCTGGCTTCTTTCACGCCCACTGGACATCAACGCACAAGTGTCTTCAACAGCGCATGCTCGTGGTGCCACCCAAGAGGACTTAAAAGCCGGCTTCAACCAGCAGTCGGTGCAGGCGGTGGCGAAGCGCTTGAAACAAGCTCATCTCACGCTCTTGTACTTTCTTTCATCAGCTGCTTCGTTTTGGTGCTGCATCACTCCGGGGTGACCTGGCTTCGAACGTGACAACGTAAGGAGGCGTCAGCGCACGGGCATCGGCTGGCTCCTTTCACGCCCACTGGACATCAACGCACAAGTGTCTTCAACAGCGCATGCTCGTGGTGCCACCCAAGAGGACTTAAAAGCCGGCTTCAACCAGCAGTCGGTGCAGTCGGTGGCGAAGCGCTTGAAACAAGCTCATCTCACGCTCTTGTACTTTCTTTCATCAGGTGAGAGTGCATTCAAACCATGTTTTAGTTTGTTATTTTCTGCCACCGACTGAAGTGTTGTACCTGCAATTGTTGTTCAGTATGTCCGGTGGTGCGGAGTGTGTAGCATGTCTGAGAGGTATCGCCGACGAGCAAAAGTTTGTTGTGCTCAGTTTGTAGGAATGGCTATCACTTGGGCCAGGCTTGCGCCGGTATCACCGAAACTTCCTACACAGGCATGGGACAGGCAAAGCGCGATAAGTGGCGATGTAAGACCTGTCGTACACAAGATAACAGGAGCGGTTCTCAAAGCGGAGCAAATTTCTCGCTGAACGCGTCACCAGCAAACCCATCAGCCGTGGAGGATCAGATGCAAGCATTTGGGCAGAAACTTGATATGCTGTTGGCAATGAAAACAAGCATAGACTCTCTTCTCTCACTTCCGGCAAAGGTGGATGAGCTCTTGACACTGAAACCTACAGTGGAGAGATTAGAAGTCAGCATACAAGAGATGGATAACAAGGTGGACGGGCTGACAGCAAACTATAACTCTGTGCTAGAGACCGCAACAGAAAACGAAGCTAAGATATATGACCTCGAAAAACAACACGGGGAATTAAGTGCGACTGTAAAAGGCCAAGCAGGAACGATTCAGGCATTGCAGGAGCAAATCAACAATTCTGAACAATATGGTCGCCTGGTGAACCTGGAAATTCACGGATTATCAAAAACTCCGGAAGAAAATCTGAAACGAATTCTAAGCGACTTGGCAATCAAACTTGGAATATCTAATTTCAAAGACGCAGATATCCATGCAGCCCACCGTCTTCCTGCTAAGCCGGGTTCAATCCCAATAGTTCTGGTTAAGTTCAGCTCACGTGAACTAAAGGATTGCTGGCTCCACGCCCGTGGCAAACTGCGTGATCTCGCGCGAACAGCAGACGCATCAACGCTCTTTTTCAACGACAATCTCACGAGACAAAACAGAGAGCTGTTCTGGATGGTCAGAGAACGAGCAAAGCAAAACCAGTATAAGTTCACGTGGGTGAAGAACGGGAAGATTTTTGTGAAGAAGAGCGAGAACTCGCCAGTGCTGCGCATTAACCTTGTCGCAGATTTGGACGAAGTTGTTTAAGTACAAGCCATGGATTTTTTTCAGTTTCCAAATTGTTCGTTACTTAAAAATAATTTCGAAGAGCCATCGAAGTTTGCGTTTAGTTTTTTTCATGTTAATATTAGAAGTATTCGAATGTTCTGGGACCACTTCATGATTATTGTTCGAGATTTGGACACTGTCATCGATGCTTTTGTTCTTACGGAAATAAATGCTGCTGAGGATATGATTACTCAGTTTTCTATTCCCGGTTATAATAGTTTTGCCTATACAAGAAGGTCTGGAAGGGGAGGGGGAATATGCGTATACTTAAAAAGTAGTTGGTTCGCAACTAATATCGCGATAACGATGACGAATGCGGAACACGTAGCCCTGGAGATTAGCTGCCAAGATTTTTCTGTCATTTTGATTGCCATCTATCGCCCCCCGTCAAGCAACGCGAATTTGTTTTAGAAGAACTATCTAAAGCTCTATCGGAATTCAGCCCGACGGGGCAGTTGTGTTAGTTAGGCGACTTTAATATAAATATAATGGATTCCTGGCGTCATGTAGTGTGTGATTATCTAAACTTATTGGCAACCCACGGCATCGACAGTGTTATACAGGCACCAACGCGGGAGGAATTTTTAGGCGACAATTTTGTTTCTTCCTGTATTGACCACATTAACCTGCGGATTTTCGACAGCACCGTGAAAGCGGCTGTGATAACAGAAAAATTAGCAGATCATTATTACATAGCCTGCCAGGTAAAACCTAGCAGCAAGGAGAAGGGCTCGAGCACTACGAAAAGAGAAATAACTATTATTGATCAAGCGCAGTTTGATCAAAAAGTGAATGACTACGACTGGGATGGTCTTTTAACTTTGGTGGAAGCACCAAGTCTATACGATACAATAGTAGACCTATTTTCACAATTTTCGTCTACGTGCAAGAAAAAAGTAATCATTGAAAGGCGCAAGGAGGATCATGAATGGATTACGTCAGACATTTTAGGTGCTATAAAGTATAAAGATTTTCTCTGGAGACGCTGTAAACGTTCGCCAGGTAATTTAAGTTTAAAGGACGAGTTCAAAATAGCCAGGAACAAGGCGGCCGCCCTACTTCGTTCTTCTAAACGCAGACATTTCAAGGGAGAATTTCAAAGGCATCGTTTCGATACCGCAAAAACATAGGAGTGCGCTAATCGGGTTCTAGGTAGGACTAAAAAACGTTCTATCGACGATATGATAGACAAATCTTTTGCGCCTGCTACACAGAAAACAATTGACGAATTCAACGCCTCATTTTCTCGCACATCCGAGGCACTCCAGGCTCGTGATGACGCTAATAACATTACCTTGCATAAATATAATGAAGTATCAGCTTTTCTTCCTTCAGTCTCAGAAAGGGAGCTACTCGATTATTTATTTTCGTTTAAGGAAAGAAAGTCCCCAGGTTTTGATGAGATCCGGATGCGCGATCTCCGAAGGAATTTTGAAAAACTTAAACGTACACTCATTGCAATCTTGAACAGTATCATTGACACGGGAGATTGGCCGACAGCAATGAAAACCGCCATTGTTAAGCCACTGTATAAAGGAGGGAAAGTAGACGATGTTAAAAGCTATCGTCCAATATAAATTTTATCGTGCCTTTCACAAATTCTGGAGAAACATCTTTCAAAAGTAATGACTAGTTTCGTAGAACGGCTCGTTTTATTGTCTGCTCACCAGTACGGCTTCGTTGCGGAACGAGGAACGCGGGCCCTTTTGGAAAATTTCAGCGACTGCTTACACGCAGGTTTTGACAACAATATGCTAACTTGTGCAGTCTTCTTGGATGTATCGCAAGCTTTTGATAGCATAAATCACGAAATTCTTTTTTACAAACTGTACAGACTCGGTTTCAGGGGCCCTTTTCTTTCGATTCTAAAAGGGTACTGTTCAGGACGGTCCGAGGTTGTGACTTTCAGAGATCTCAAGAGCAGTAGAGCTTACCTTACGGCCGGGGTGCCGCAAGGCTCAGTTTTGTCGCCATTATTATTTAATTTATACGTGAATGATTTTCCCTCTGCTATTTCCGAGTGTAGAGTGTTTCAATACGCGGACGATACGCTTCTGGTTTCAAGCCATGCGAATTATGATGTGGCCATTAAAAATTACAAAAAGACCTCGTTCTCGCAATGGACTGGTTTCAGTCAAATTTAATCCGAGTGAATTCCTCGAAGACTAAGCTAGTTTGTTTTAAAAACCCACAAAAAAAGATCGAACTATCAACTACTGTAGCTCTTCACACTTCTAGTTGCATGTCATGTGATTGCATTCCTCTTCAGTATGTCAATTCAGTAAAGTACTTAGGGATACATTTCGATAGCAATTTATCGTGGTCTACGCATATGATGTACTTGTGTAAACGGTTAAGAAGTGTTTCGTGCTGTCTTTACAACGTTAAAATGTTCATGCCTTTTTCCGTCCGGAAGATAATCACACATGCTTTGGCATATAGTTACATTCGATACGGCATAACCCTCTTTGCAGGGTGTTCTTTATTTTGGCGAGATAGAGTTGATTCTTTATTGAAGGGCATCCTAAAAAGTACTGTGTTTGACCGGGCCGAGGTCTCTAGCCCCTGCATATTTAAAGAATTAAACTTACCGTCTTTTTTGGGGTTATTCAAGGAGATTGTAATACTGCAACACTTTTGGCACTCAAATTGTATAACTCCGTACACTCCAGGCCGACCAATGAGACAATCACTTCGATTTAACATGCCGCGAATTCGAACTAAATATGGGGAACGTACGCGTATTTATTATGTGCCTCATATATTCTACAGCATGCCAGAATCCCTATTTTCTGCCACATCACGACAAAAACTTAAAAAAGCACTACGGAATTTAGACCAGTGAACTTAGATTGCTAGATGGTGGTTACTCTTTTCCCTCGGTTTGTTTTTTTTCTTAGGACAGTGTGTATTGTTCTGCAGTGTGATGCCGTCTTTCGCTCTTTCTTGGTCCCTACTTAAAATTGTTTTCTTTTCGTTGAATAAGTTATTTTGATGGTGAATGAGCATTTTATACTGACGTTACACATACTGAATTTGTCACCTACTGCGCCGAGCCAGGTACACAAGCCCTTGAGGCTTACACCGGCTCATCATTGTAATTTTTGAAAATGTATGTATTGGAAATAAAACTATTCTATTCTATCCTATTCTAGTGGTGACGACGCTATTTCTTTGGGTTTCCGTATGCTATTCTATGCTCCGTAGTGTCGTGGCTGGAGGGAGTTCCACCATACATTCCTTGAATTTGATGGGGTGGGCAACGTCTCGCTAAGTTTACCCCACATATCGTATTTACTTGAGTAATAGCCGCACTGTTTATGAGGAAAACCTAAGGGTTCGCTTTTCCCTGGAGCATGCAGCTTGCCAATCACCGCGATCGGCAGCATGATTCCAGCGGTTTACAGGACAGAGATAACGTCTTCGCACAATGATACCGTCTGTGAAGATTGCATTTGTATGGTGAATCATGCTCTCGATCTAGCTTTTCGCTATGTTATTTTTACGCAACGCTATGATTGGCTGTATATGTGCACTGCAGTAAAGCAGACGGAAGGGGCCTGTTCATAAATAGTGCCGCTATTACTCGAGTAAATACGGTATATCAAGTCAGAAAAATGCGGCAGGTGTTCATTATAAACTTCGTATTTCTAATATGCTCTGTTTCTGATTTCATTGGTTTCCCCAAGCACAAAGAATGTGCCTCGGGTGGTTCAACTGTCTGGGAAAGTTCTCTATAATGTGCCGAAAAGCATCCAAACCAGAGATGTCTATGGATTGTGGCAACACTGGCACTTAAAGCTGCAACTTCATGAAATTTAATTATACTGCAATCTGCAAATTAAGTAATGTGGGAATGGGAATGGTACATTGCCACACCTGCTTTGAAAATATTAGCTATTGAAAAATAAGTGTGAACTTATTCTCTGTGCATTTCTTCCAGACTTCTGCATTACCCGCCTCATTAATCAAAAGGTGCCAGAGGTGCAAGCTGTGAAACGTGCAAAACAAATCCGCAGGTATCTGAGCGAAAAATGCACCGATGCAAGAAGGTAAGAGAACACCAGTGCTTATGTTGTGTCCTTTTCACTTAAGAGATATTACAATTTAAACAATTGCAACCATAAAAGTGAAATTTATGTCTACGTGCCATTATAAAATCTGTTTGCATTATCTCCTTTGAGTTCAAATGTAAAGTTTTGGCAGTACTCTGCCCGGTTAGAGGAATATGTTTAGTGCAAACATTACAGAACTCTAATAAAATATCTTTCATTACAAATCCCGACGTTCCGAGGCCAGCTCTGTCCATTGATTATGGGTGACTTCCCGGTTTCAACACAGCCCGCTATATATCCGCCTAGTTTTTTTGGCAAACTCTAGCGATGTCGTGCTACTGGTCATATGAAACATGCCCATCCACTATGTGTCTGGTTTGAATGATTTCACAGGAGTTTATCAAATTGGGAGGACAAAACCTACAGCACATAAAAGGAAATGAGTACACAAACAGAACAGGCACATAAAATAACAAGGACAGCGCTAAAGTCAGCACCGTCCTTGTTATTTCTTATGTCTCCGTTCTGTTTTGTGTACATGTTTCCTTTGATGTGCTGTAAGTTTTATGATGCATCACAAACTCGCTTAACCCACCACCCTAACAAACTGAATAATATACAAGCGGACCTCATCTAAACCGGAAAGTCTCCCGTGAGCAAGAAGTCGAGCTGATTTCTAAACATTGGGATATATATTAAAGGTTTTTGGTTAGTGCTCTTTAATTTTTATACTAAATTATTTAATTTTAGTAGTGTAGAAATCGCATTGTTTCGATTTAAAAAAAAACAAAGACTTTGTCTATCGTTTTGTAGTGAATGGTAATGCAATGTCTACCTATTTTAAACAAGAATTAATTGTATTTGCAATAAAACTTGAAAAGCGCGGGGAAGCCTGCCGCAAATGCCACAGGGCGGTGCAAACTACCAGTCACTGCTAGGGCGCCTCAATAATTGTCCCTCTGTCTAGAGTAGAGACATCTCCGTCGGCGCCGCCAGATTGGTTCAATCGCGTGCATTCAGGTGGGCTATTTTTAGCCCAGGTTGCGTTTACGTACAAGCAACTTCTATTATGCGTTGTATCTTCTGACTCGTTCACGCTTGTCAGAGAACCTTTTTACCAATATAAATAAGAAATAAATAAATGGATACGACAGAAACATTACGATGAGTGAACGCACAAGCTTTGGTCTCTCGCGTCTTTTTTTATTGCCACACCTTTTTCCCTACTAAAGAGAGTGCAGCCCTTTAAGCGGCAACCCCTATTAATACTCTTGAGATGTGAAGTAACATTGAATAGCAAAATCTTATACATTTAATAGACTTTCTTACAGCCCAGTTGGTTCATTTGAGCACCTGTTCTACTATTAGATTATTGGAGTAATGGACGAAGATGGCCTGCAGTTACTGAACTACGGAGATTTGGTACTTGGTGTACCCGTACGCGGCAATATTTTGCGTTTACTGTAAACGACTAAATTTTCGCGAGGACCTAATTTTCACGAATTTCGCGAATCGCCTACAATTCGCGAAAACTACGTCCCGCGAACAATTCGGGCAATATGTGAACGCTACGGAAGCTACGCTCGATTCGCGAAATTTAGAGCCCGCGAATAATTTAATATTTTCAGCTTTGGCCCAATTCGCGAACATTTGAGCCCGGGAAAATTACGTCGTTTACAGTATTTGAGTATTTCAGGGTCTTGCATAGTAAACTAAACGCAAAAAGTAATCACAAAATTGTGCACAAGCGAAAAACGCTCAGGCTGGTGAGCTACCCTCCTAAACTTAAAGGGGCGATGCAACAATTTTTGTGCTTTGCGCAAATACCGCTTAGAACGCATCCCTGAAGTTAATGACCTATGAAACACGCGTTCGTTTTTCACCCCACGCAATAGAAGTCCCAGAAAAAAATTAAAGAAAAACGAGCCGCGTTCCCCCCTTTAACTCGCAGCCAGAACAAGCGGCCATGTGGTCTGGAGCCGATTATATGCCGCTAATGTTGATCACAGCCACGCGCTAGGGTTGGCAAAGCACAGGACACGCGCTGAGTTCCAGACATTGTTATGGCTCGGCTATTGTCGTCGTTGCAGCGATTGGACACGGGCCACTACCCGAATGCTTCTCGAGCTAGTAATTATCACGAGACCAAATCGAGTGCCCACGCAATGCTCGGGTCCAATCTATGAACTGCATTCAAATATCGTCATTGGGGTGTACTGCGATCCCCACGTTACGTCATCAAATTTTGCGAAGGAGAGATTGAATGAAAATGGTCGCTTTTTTCCTTGAAATTACACCGCAACAAAGAAGTTTCTTGGCCAGTGGCGTTGCGTGCGAGTATCCTTGAGCCCCACCTGTGCCAGTAAGCTCGTGTAAAGTGAAAAAAATTCCAATTGAATATCGTTGCACTGCTCCTTTAATTTAATTGCGCGAGGCTAATTAGTGACTATGCTCAAATGGAAGGAAAAGGTTTCAATATAGGCATCGCAAATGAAACTCACAATGAGGTGCTTTAGAGAATATTTTAAATTCACAAATTTGATTGATTGCCCGATCCAATTGGTGAGGTAAAGTGAGCACTGATTTCGCAGTACAGCAACTCCGGTCACGGGTCAATAGATCGGAGTTGCAAAGACGGTTGCTTAAAACAGCCGAATATTGCATGCACCGCATATATGAGCAGAAAACCGACGTGCTTCTGTAACTAACCTCGCAGATCCTTGAGTTCTGACTTGTATTCCAGCAATCACGCTTGACGAGGGGCACCCATTTTCTTCTTCGCGCCTCTTCTCGGGGGAAGCAGAAACATCGGCGTCCTTTTCCCGATTAACCGGCGCACAGCAGTGCACAACAGTTCGTCATACCAGTGCGTGGACGATCACAGCTTTACCATAACACGCTTCTAGTGCATGACATGACTGCTGACGAGGTAAGACAGACTTTTCAAGCACGATTCTGCTGCGTGACCGACCAATATGGTGTTGCGGCGGGAAAGTTGCGGCGCGGCGCGGGTCAAAGGGTGTCCCCACCCTGCAAGGTGTCGCTGGCATCGAGACATCCTAGTCAGCACAACATTCTTAGCCTCTATGACTGCTGACTAGTCAGGTTTATATAGACCCCATACTTAAATAACATATGAAACACACCATAAAGGTGTCAATGTGCCCTATTCCTTGGTCAATCACGGAGCTTCTCCTCAAGATTAAGCTTGATCCACATTGTTTTGTCGGGGGCTCCCAAGCAAACAATGTGCAACCTGCAAGGTATCGAAAGCCTGGCAACACTGACTGTATAATCTTGTGTTGGTTCCTTAAACCTAGCTTAAAATGCCGTGATCATGACATTCAGCAATCGGACTGCACCACTCTCATGATAATGAATGATTCATAAACAAAATTCCTTGTGTGGTGCGCACGGGTACATTGTCCACACAGTGTAAAATATCAATGTTTAAACATGTTAAGTGGAGCTTTAAGGGCTATTTTGCCCATGGATTGTGTGTCCGCCTGCAAATAAATGTTGACACAACACTCTGGACAGCTACCTCCATCTATGAGCGACGGCGGCAACCAGACAATCAGCTTGCCGGTTTACTGGTTGCCGCCATTGCTCATAGACGGCTTAACATTTCCAGCCTTTCCACTTTGGCTTGGCGACTTGCGGCCAGTCACTACTTCATTCCCACCATAGGACAGCCTCGCTGGTCTTCCTTCTTCACCAGAGTGGAAAGGCTGAAAGATTTTTAGTTTGAAAAATATTGTACTATTTTACTCCTCCATTAGCCATGCATTACATTAGAGGTTTTAGTTTTTCCTATTGGCCAATGTGAACAGTTGCCTGTCGCGCTAGAGTTGAGTAAATAGGGTAGTTAAAAGCTGGCAGGAATGCAGTACCCTAGCCACTTAAACTTTGCAGTTAAAAAACACATCAACTGCAGCATGTCTGAAATTTCCTTTAGTCTTCAAAAAATGTCATAACTCTCCTTTTTTCTGTATACTTTCAGGCAGGAAGGCCGTCGTGAACGAACCAATGAGGAGGCTCATTAAGCCTCACCACAAGTAAGTAGAATGGGCCTGCACGCGGACTCTTTTTTTTTAATGTGTAAAAACTTTCATGGGAAAGATTACCCATGCTATTGCAGGGTCCAATCGAGAAAAGTGCACCTGACTTTCCGTCCGGCATAAACAAACCATGCATCGAAGAATGCTGAGAGTCCGCCAGAATGTAACTCTAGCGATCCGAGCAAGGTCACAACGTAGCGTCATCGAATTAAAAAAATTTGCGAGTAATTATCAAATATTGTTAGTGTCAAAACGGCGGCAGACAGAGCTCGCGAACACATAGAGATGAATAGGCGACGCTTATAAATAGTTATAAGCTGGAATTGCTTATAACTTTTGCATTTCGTGACTCTACATTCTGAAACTTCGGCATCTTGCTTGGACCGCTAGGGTCACATTTTGGCGGAGTTTTAGTGTTCTGTGATGCATAGTTTTTTTATGCAGGCAAGAAAGTCGGGCTTATTTTTCTCTATCGGACCCTGTACTATCTGTCTTGGAAGCTTGGAAACAGTATGGTTAAAAATAATTTCAATAAAAAGTTTGCATAATTTATTGTGCCCTGCATGGTTGCCTCGTAAAAGGAAGTTTCATAGGCACTATCTGTGTGTTGGTATCTACAGGAAGTGGTGTACACTACAAGTTTTCAGTGGGTTTGGCTCAGTCATTACTTTTTTCTCAAAACGTATGCACGTTAATTAATTATTCTACAAGCATTTAGTCATTTTTCAATACTCTAATGTTATCCACTGTTTTATATTGAACAAGACCATTGATAATATTCCAGTTCCTTAAACAGCTGCTTCACATTCGGAGGCTGTTTCGCACAGTTCTAACGTCATCTCCCCTCAATGACACCGTCTAAATGCACCGTATGTTCAGTTAGTTAAAGGATGCACCCAGAAAATGCCCTTTTTTGAATGCCACTGAGCTAAGACTGACAATCTCCGAATATAATTAAAGTGTTAATGGCACTGAAATGAAGTGTATAACGCTGCAAAACAGTGTTGGTTTTAATGTAGACTTAATTTCAGTCGTGAAATGCTTGTGAACAGTACTAATGATTATTGTTTCATCTGGTGTGAAGTGTGTGACATGTTATTTTTTTACCTCCTATAGCTGCTGCCTGCAGCACCAGGCCACTTGCTTAGTGGCTGTTGGTGCCCCTGCAGACGAGCCAGTTTACCAGGGTGGGAGGCGACAGGCCCCTCCTGCTGCTGCGTGGTTGGGATCGGACCCAAAGCAATTGTAATTTAATCGCATAAAACTGTTCAAAATGTGTTTATTTTAGTTCAGCCAATGAGTGCAATACTTCAGTCATACAGTCCTAAATAAAGCTTTTTTTACTCGTACACTCGAATCTTGTTTTGGCCAATGGCTTATAGACATTTTGGTCTGTCGTGGCTTCCGGAAAGCTGCATTTCTGGCTGAAAGGTATGTGGGCATTTAGTAGGCTGAAGTCTGAAGTTCTGAAGGTCTGAAGCCTGACGTTTTGAAGTTTTCAATTCTGAAGTCTGACGTCTGAAGTTTTGAAGTCTGAAGTTTTGAAGTCTGAAGTTTGAAGTCTGAAGTTCTGCAGGTCTAGTAGGGTCCCCTAACACATCAGGCCTGAAAGGTCTTTTTTCACTAGGTCGAGCTCGCGAAAATAGGGTCATTACTCAAGGTGCCTTCTCGGGCGCTTTAGCGATAATTATAGTAGCAAATACTTTGCGGTGACGTATACGACAACGCATTGCTGTTGCCTTCTAAAC
>JABSTQ010008255.1:0-53068 GCA_013358835.2 Ixodes persulcatus | reverse complement strand
TATACGGAATGAACTGCATTCGTGTATGCCAGCGGCAGTTACATTTATGAAGATTGTGCTAAAATGACAATTAAACTCCACAACCACCAAGCCAAATATCAAGGTGCAATGAATGGCGTCTAAAATAACCAAATACACTAAGTAGACTCCCTTAAGGTGAACTCGCTTAAGCGGAATTCTCGATATGCCGAACAAAGTAATAACTTTGGTTGGTTTCCCATAGACGCAATGCAAAACACATCGTTTAATTAACACGAACCGCTTTGCGCGCGCATTTTGGATAACTCGAACTTTCTAGGTCCCCTTCGCGATGGCACTGCACCGACGGCGACACCGCCCATTGCGCCGGCCGAGGTGTATGTCAGATGTACCGTAAAAACCCGCATATAATACGATTTTTTTTTTTTGTTTTTTTTTTCTAATTTTCAGCTTCGATGAGGCGCGATCTAACGCTGTTTGACGTAGTTTCGGTTTCGAAGCAATATGGCGCTCAAAACAGCTATCATCATCATTAAACTCACAATGTCCGAGGCGCCACCATTCGTACACAGTGAGGCTCGGCAATGGCGTCGGCGCGAAAACAATCGTCGGTCGCCTACTATGGTGGCTAGAGAGTTGGGTTGTGTTGAGCGGCGGCCGGCGCGCGGCACCAAAAGGGAAATCTGTCGCCAGAGGCGCCTCGGAAGGCCTGTATGCTCTCCGACCGCGGCGTTTTGGCTGCGCTGGGGCCGAAACGCGCTGCGTGCGGTCCTTTTCCCGGCCACTTGTCGGCTGTGTTCTTTTACAGAATTAATTGGCGTGGCATAATGAAAGTCTGATAAACCTGGATTCAATGGTCGACCCGATTTTGGAGCGTCGACGAAGGTAAATGCGCACTTGAAGTTGCTCTATTCTCACCGGAACGTTCATGTTTGCGAGTTAAGTAACGGAGGCGTCGATTCCTAGGTAATATGGAAAAATGAGGATTCTTTTTTATTTTCTCTCGTGTACTATGTTTTCGAAATACGTGAAACGTCCACCGAGGTATCAGCAGCCGTGACGAAATTTCGCTTTTTAAGCCGCTGTGTCCGGTCTGTCAAATGAATCGACGCTGAACCGCGCAGGCACTTACATTAAAATATGTCTGAGGACACTGGACACTTATGGTGCAATTCCCCTGTGATTCAAGAGCAGACATGGCTGGCGAGAAACAACGCGAAAGGTTGTGATGACTCAAAGCAAACAATGCATTTTTGGCACTTTACATTTTTATTCAATGTGGAAAACTAGCAATATACAAAATTGATTTTAAAAGAGAGAGCGAAGTAACACATGTTACATGAACCATTCCTGAACCAAATATTCAGGAATAGGCAATGTAATTGTCGTAACTTTGGCAATTAAAAGTTCTCGAGAAAAAGCAAGTAACATTTGCTTTTGTGCTCACCCCCATACAAAAGGGCTTATGGCATATAATCTTCCACATGGTAACAAATATATCTTTCTCATGTGTACCGTCTTTTCACTATAATCGCAACACTACTGAACATCGTAAGGCGTTCCTCGGTATTCTCTGCTGTATGCGTCAACATGTTTTTCAGGCTGCTCTAGAGCAAACCCTAAGGGTACCCAGAAGGCCAGTAGGATCGCATTTGTTCTTCAATGAGTGAAGACAGTATTTTTGATTTGATCAAACAAGATTGTGCCTCCTCACCAGATGAGTGCAGTTTGATTGTCGGGATCACACTGTTTTAGTCAGGACGTAGGTATAGGAACACAGGATCGAAGTACCAGCGAGGATCTTTACAGCCATTGGCAAGACCCACAAGCACTCTGAGAATGAACACACCCTATTATGGTACCATGAAAAGGCATATCTTGCAGTCAGCGTTCTGCTTTGAAGTCTATCAGGACAAGAATGACAGTACCGCAAAGAATTATTAGTACCGTTGCATTTCGTCACTTAACTTCAAACGGGTTTATAACCGAACACAAAGGACAGAAACAGCCTGAGTCTGGGAAGCATATTTTAGCCTAGCCGAATATAACCTCTTGAATACCGGGGCCACACCGAACAGTTTAATGATGACACCTCCGCTAGGATTTTCATGTCGTTGCATAGAAATTGCCATCAACAACAGTGGACACCATTGTGACATTGCGACGCAAATTTTTATGGAGAGTCCATGGTTAAAGAACATTAAACACTGTGCGAAAGGCCAGTTTCATAAAGTCCTGTTGCTACGTGCATGCAACCAGCTTAAAGGGATGCTGAACCGAATTCGGATTTCAGAAAATAGGCCGCAGACAGCGTTGGGTGAAGTACCTCTAAAAGGTACTTCTAGTAAAGTACAAAGTAAATGAGACATTATAACGTCTCATTTACGTACCAGTGTACTTAATAATTTACTTATAAGTAAATTATTAAGTACACTGGAAGTAACGTACTTGAAGTAAAGTACTATAAATACAATGTACTTTCAAAGTAAAGTACAAGTTTTTTAACACAATCTTTCATGTTGCCCTTTCATTCCCCTATACAGTGATTTTTTTAATTGGTATGCATTGCCCAGGGGTAATCAAGGGAGCATGACCTCAAAAACAGTGGCGAATATTTGATAAAGTCAAGTGGCCACAGAGTAGTTTTTTTTTTCAGGAATGGAGCCAAATTCAAAAGACCCTCTTCTGAATTTGGCACCCCTTGCACTGGATTGTTGCACCCAAGGGGGTTAAATCTACTAGGGGAGAGCATGACGCCAGCCCCGTAGCTTCCGCAAGCAATCCTCTCATAGAAAAATGCCCTCTCCTTAATAAAAAATAAAATAAAAAATAAGTGCGCAAGCAAGCTGGTGATAATTAATCATGATGTAACACCTGAAATTGGGGTGCGAAAAAAATTCAGGAACTTTCAAATAGAAGGAAAAGACAAACGAGAATGTCTCAAAACAACGTTCTCCTCTGTTGTCTCTTATACTTCGACTTGAAATTTAATTTTTACGCACCACAGACTCAGGTGCTCCATTATGATTCATTTTTCTCTCCTAATATTTTAAACTTCCTCGCTTGCGCTGACCAACCGAGAAGTAGCGTTAAAAAAACTACGGAAAAGCCGCTCCCAGTACAAACGGGGCGATGCGTCGTCTGCTCACGTTTCTGGTGAGAGTAGAATATCCCTCCCAGTATTTCTTCGGAGTTGACAAGGCATCACTTCGTAATACAAATATAACAAAACCAAATTTGGGGAATGTACTTTGAAGTCGGGAATTGTACTTTCCTCGGAAAGTAGCAGAAAAAATACTTTAAGTACAAGTACATACTCAGAGAATGTACTTCAAGTAAAGTACAAGTTTCCTAAACCTAATTTAAGTACTACTTTAATTACAATGTACTTAAAGTACTTCCCAACACTGGCCGCAGACATGCTCAGCAGGACGCTACGAACCCCAAAACACCACTCGTACAGCGATATCTCGAACGGATCGAGCGATACTTTAGAGAACTATCGCTCGATGTACCGCTCGGCGAAGTGAAGTGCGCACACCCCGGAGTTTCCCTGAAGGTGCGTGTCTCCCCTCGGAATATTCCGGTCCCAGTGAGAGAAGAGAACTGGGTCCTTCGGGACGGCGAACAACGTGTGTTTTTCTTTTGCAGACCTATAGCCTGTCGTGCATCCTGGAACGAACCAGTGCTTCGCTCACTGCTTTTTCTTTACGCCGGAGGTTGACGAGGCAACGTCCATAGTCTCCACGTGTCACCTGACGGACGGGCATGCAGGAACGGTTGAAATAAATTCACACGAGCGCTGAAGAACAGATGAAAGCGGGCGTGAACTCGTCGCTACCCGCCTTGCCGCAAGGAAATCCCTGCGCCAGCTGCGCGCACCTAGCATACACGCTGAGTAGAGTGCCCCTGACGGTGATTCTCCAAACCGGCCGCGGCGATGCATGGGAGAGCCGGCGCGCTCGACACACCCAACTCTCTAGCCACCCTACGCCTACAAAAGAAAAGTTCTTTTGGTTGCGGAAGACCTCGGTAACAGTGCTGCCGGATGACAATTCGCCGTAAATGAGGACAGCATTCGCAGATGGAGACGACAAAAGCAAGCTCTGTTCGCGTGCAACGGAACGAGAAGAAGCTTTAGGAGCCCAAAGAATGGCGTGTTCGCGGACGTCGAGGCAAGTCTCGGCGGCTTTGTAAAAGAGCAACGTGAACGGCACCTCGCCGTAACTTTGTAAAAGAGCCGTGTGAACGGCACTTCGCCATAAACATCGAGCTGCTGCATGAGAACTTTGGCGAGCCAACATTGGGTTGCTCGCTTTATGCGCCGCGCCGGGTTTTCACTGAGTGGGCGCACGCTCGTCGCTCCCTCTTCCAAGAGGGAGGCACTCACTTGATCGAATGACAATTTAGCGAACGCCCACGTTTCACCAAATGACACTTTAGGGCAGGGGTCTCAAACACGCGGCCCGCGACTCACTGGGATGAGGCCCGCAGGCGACCAGCTATGAGTCCCGGTTCCCACGTCTCGAGCGCTAAAAACGGCATGCGCCATAATGATCTCATCTGGTCGAATCATTTTCGCTCAAAAAGTGGCTCTGTTCTTTTAACGTATTCACATTATTTTTACCTATCTGCATTCATTTGCCCTTCGTTTCGTTTCATTTTTTGCTTCCCAGCTTTTTGCAATGTTCAATTCCGTTACTACGTTGCAAGCGTGGGCTATTCGTTGAAGGATGCATCTCGGCTGCGCGAACTGTCGATAAGCAGGAGCAACTGCCAAAGACGAATCTACGAGCCCGGGATTCTCACCCTAAAAAAATATTCCCACAAAAAGACAGGTAGTTGTTCAGAATGTTGTAATAAAAAATCGTCAGGAAAGTAAGAACTGTCAAATTAACTGATTGTTTCTTAGAGAAACCTTGAGTTTGAGCAATGGAAACGACTGTGTACTTGCTTTCTTTTTCTGTTAAAAATGCCAGCACGTTGGGGGGGTTATTTCCTTTTATCGCATGAGGTCAGGGCCCAAAGTAGTCGTATAAATAAATCAAATCTAAAGGTGTCATTGGCAAAATCGTGAGTTTACAAATAACATAGTGCACGAGGTCTCTTGAGTCCCCCTTTCCGCGTCCCTCGTCTTACGTTGGTCCTCGACCTTTCCGATGTGGCCATCTGGCCCCCACACTCAAGTGAGTTTGAGACCACTGCTTTAGGGAATAGTCGGTCGCCGCGAAGCGGCGTTTTCGGGTGGGCCAAATGGGTTCACATTTTTATAATGAGCCGCCGCAGACTGTCGCCGCGAAGCGGCGTAAAGCGCAGCGCGGCGGATGGCTTGACGCGCGCCCCCGTTATTCGCTAAAACGTCGATTCGCTCAAATGTCGCTGTTCGCTAAAACGTCATTCGCTCATGTGATATGGACCCGCCACATGTCGTCTTTCATCGCTAGACACCGATTTGCACAGAGGAGGCGGCAGTCAAAAATCACCGAATGGATCGGTTCCGCTACCAGTGGTGTGTGAAACAATATTTTTTTCTTCTCTTGGCATGGTAAGCCAAATAAATGTCTCTTTTTAAGTATCTCTTCATTGAAGGCCTTTTCATTCTGTGTTTATTGGTCAACAGCAATGTAGACATGCCCAGCATGATAATTAGGACACTTCTGTTAAGGCGAACATCTGATAAGTCGAACACATTTTCAAGGTCCCTTCGTGTTCGTCTTAAAGGGAGTCCACTGTATTTATCTTTAAATAAAGAATGTTTGCTTGAAGATACAATAGTGAGTAAAGTTCAGAAATGCATCATACAATTTTTAATTTATACTAAGTTAACAAAAGTTGCTCAAAGAAAATGTTTTACACATACTTCTCTTTTTTGACTGTCAAAGTTTAGATTGCAATGCATTCAAACACTCATCCACAAGTGTGCTTGGGATTTTTAAATTAAGATTTTGTTTTGCACAATTTCCATCAGGTGTAAATGTGCATGCCTCCTCCCCTCAACGACATTAAAGGGATACTTCAACGAAATTTGAAATATTCCCGTCGTGTTCAAAAATAGGTTGAATATGATCCACAATATCCGTAAATGACAATTGCACGTTTGTATTTTGAGCCTGGTAGCTGTATTTTTCGTTATAAACGGCCCACTCTGGCAAGCGCTCGGAGAAGGCCCAGTGGAGACCACGTGACATCCAACGCAATCGTGACGTAGGTCGTCTCGGGACGAGCAAAGCTACGGCGAGGCTGACGTCGAGAGGATGGCCTAGTCATTCCAGCCACCGAAGCGGCTGCTTTTGTACGAATTTTGAGTGACGGGTTAATCTTCTATAATCTTGTAGGGGGACAATAGCGACTTCTGCGACACACAGAAGGCATTCTCGGGAAGAGGGGAGTTCCTCCTTCCCCTCTTTTCTCGTCGTGGCCGGAGGCGAGACACTCACCGTCACTAGCTGTCAAGGTTCCTAGACGGGCATTACAAGCGAGGCGTTAGCGACATCCACCAGGTGCTCTTTGCTAATCGTTTAATTTGTTTTAAAATTCCTTTTCGAGACTTTTTTAACAAGATATTGGTATGTTCGATGTGATACTGCTCCTTTGAACACATATAGACCAAAAAATGAGCGCCGAAATTTCGTTGTAGTATCCCTTTAATATTTTAATCTTTTTAAAAACTTTTCAGCGCCATATAACATTCTCCGTAATAGAATAAAATAATGACGTTTTAACCTCCTCTTCTGGCAGAGAATATAGCACGCCAACCATTTGACAAACCAGGCAACGCCTCTATCGTATATTCATGGAGCTCAACACCTGCTCTTTAAACCTCTGTAATACCAGACACGAATGGCAATGTGTCGAAAGTCATGTCTAAACTCAGACTTGAACTTTGTTTCGACGTTTCACTTCTCGTCTTTAAGAGATTGGCCGCGTGAGTGGAACTCGGAGAGCAGCCCAAGCTAGATTCGATCTCCAAAACAAATGTAATGTTTATGAGTAGAAAAAAAAAGAAAAAAAATGAAAGCCGTTTACAACTCCCTGTAACGCCGAATTAGAGCGCAGCTCTTGAGGAGGAGGGGAACGCATGGGGGGGGGGGGGTCACGTGGCCTGGGGGTCACGTGACCTCGAGGGGTGGGGGCGGAGAAAATTTGCCGCTAAATCTAGCGGGGAAAATTTTCCGCTAGATTTAGCGGGGAAAATTTTACGCTAAATTTAGCGGGGAAAATTTTCCGCTAGATTTAGCGGGGAAACTTTTCCGCTAAATTTAGCGGGGAAACTTTTCCGCTAAATTTAGCGGGGAAAATTTTCTGCTAAATTTAGCCGGGAAAATTTTCCGCTAGATTTAGCGGGGAAAATTTTACGCTAAATTTAGCGGGGAAAATTTTCCGCTAGATTTAGCGGGGAAACTTTTCCGCTAAATTTAGCGGGGAAAATTTTCCGCTAGATTTAGCGGGGAAAATTTTCCGCTAAATTTAGCGGGGAAAATTTTCCGCTAGATTTAGCGGGGAAAATTTTCCGCTAAATTTAGCGGGAAAAATTTTCCGCTAAATTTAGAGGGGAAACTTTTCCGCTAAATTTTGCGGGGAAAATTTTCCACTAAATTTAGTGGGGAAAATTTTCCACTAAATTTAGTGGGGAAAATTTTCCGCTAGATTTAGCGGGGAAAATTTTCCGCTACATTTAGCGGGGAAATTTTTCCGCTAGATTTAGCGGGGAAAATTTTCCACTATGATTTAACGGGGAAAATATTCCGCTAGATTTAGCGGGGAAAATTTTCCTCTAAATTTAGCGGGGAAAATTTTCTGCTAGATTTAGCGGGGAAACTTTTCCGCTAAATTTAGCGGGGAAAATTTTCCGCTAGATTTAGCGGGGAAAATTTTCCGCTAAATTTAGCGGGGAAAATTTTCCGCTAGATTTAGCGGGGAAACTTTTCCGCTAAATTTAGCGGGGAAAATTTTCTGCTAAATTTAGCCGGGAAAATTTTCCGCTAGATTTAGCGGGGAAAATTTTCCGCTAGATTTAGCGGGGAAAATTTTCCGCTAGATTTAGCGGGGAAACTTTTCCGCTAAATTTAGCGGGGAAAATTTTCCGCTAGATTTAGCGGGGAAAATTTTCCGCTAGATTTAGCGGGGAAAATTTTACGCTAAATTTAGCGGGGAAACTTTTCCGCTAGATTTAGCGGAGAAAATTTTCTGCTAAATTTAGCCGGGAAAATTTTCCGCTAGATTTAGCGGGGAAAATTTTACGCTAAATTTAGCGGGGAAAATTTTCCGCTAGATTTAGCGGGGAAAATTTTCCGCTAAATTTAGCGGGGAAATTTACCCATCATGCACCGCGCGGTTACGCCGACGCCGACGGCAACGCCGCTCAAGCCGGGAACAGGCGCCTAAGAGCTGCGCTCTAAAACATGCAATTGTGAGCAACAAATGTGACTGCACCAAATGTCGACGGTAGTGCTAGAATGTGCACCATTTTTCTCAATATTATGGGCGCTCCCCTTTGGACGGATGTCATGGTGATCGCAGCGGCTTGTGTCAGCGCTTGCCGCTCTTGAAGTGGTTCCAGCTACAGAAGGATACTCAACTTGCAACACGCGACGAAAAAGTATTCCGAGCATAAATGAGCATGTTTCAAGTGACACTAGTTTTTTCGGCACACAGTTCGCACAAAAGCACCTTGACGTGGCTGGCCTCAATAGACCATTTGTTAAATCCCCCGAGCGCCCCGGCCTGCACTCGAGGAATCATGGGAACAGTGTCCCTTCAGCTCCCTAGTGATGCTAATTTCGACCAGTTCTATGGTTACACAGTTTTGAGTGTAATTCGGAGTCACCCTGAACAAGCATCGTATAGAGCCAAAGGACCTGTTTTAGTATCACTTTTAAAATTTCTCGTCAATGTCAGCATTTTCGATACTGTGCATGCTGTCCATCCTTCAACCTGGCTGAGCTGCAAAAATCTCTCACATTATTGTCATTCTCGTACAGCTCCAAAGACGGTGATATTAACCCATTCACTACCACGCACGTCGCGCGCTGCCGGGCTGTCCGTACTGCATGTTTTTCCCCTAAAACTGGACCACGCTAGGTGTTACCGTTTTGCTTGTATAATAAGCTTTTACAGTAAAGCTCGCTGCAGAGAAGAAGATAATATGTTCATTTACATGCTTAAGTGGTTCGTTCAAGTCTTTAAATCAATAGGCCCTCACAGATTCTTTCTCGTATGAAAGATCTCGGAGCACTCCATCTTCGGTCGCTTAGGCGTCGCACAACCAGTGCCCGCTCTCGTCGTTATTCATACTCAAAACTGGTGTCGGAATCACTCCCGTCGTCGACACAAGGCTCTGAGAACTCACTATCCTCACCAGACATTCCGTCATCATCGCTGTCGAAGAGGATATCTATAATTTCATCGTCAGAAAGGCAGTGATGTGATTGCTGCGCCAATTGCGCCAAACTGCGCCAAGGGGCTAACCCTGCTACATCTTGCTACATTTTGCCAAAATTTAAGTAATCTGCGCCAAGCCAGCGCCAAAGGACCAATTTTAGTCGCTTTTCAAAATCGAAACTAAACTGAGTACCGTAATGAGCACACGTGAGCTAGGTGGCGCAAGCGGCCGCCGACATCATCCGGTCTTGCATGGTTTTTACCGCCGTCTTTCGTTTCGTGCTCTCGTCGTCTCGCGTCTTTTTAAAACTTTTTAACGATAGACGTGGGCATGTTGGGCATGTGCGGGCTCCACGAACGCTCCGACACTATAGCGTGCTGGGTACCAGCCATGCCATCATGCTGTGAAACAAAACCACGTTTTCGCGCGGCGGGAGTTACTTTGTGAGCTGAAGCACTTGCACCTGAAAGCAACGGCCTTGGGAAACCTATATTTGGTTTCTGCCTGCCAGTCGCCGTGGTCGCTCGACGTCGGGTGTTGCCGTCGCCACGTCGCTGCAGATATGGCGCTTTCTAAACTGAAACGCAAGGACCACCCTAATGTTCATCAACATTCCAGTTCTTGTTTTATACGCCACTACGAAAATCCCTCTAGCTCAAAGACTGCTGTGTCGAAGTACTGTTTACCTAGGTTTCTTTCGGTAGGCTTTCTTTCGAGGGTGACCCCGGTACATGAAAAATATCTTGCGAAAGAGGGTTGGTGAAAAGAAGTGAGCTAAAGCAAAGAAGACAATGTCTGCACGCTGACCCCGCACAGCGCGCTTGTTTTTCTCGAGTTCAGTGGTTCAGTCGTCGCACAAAGCGCTCCAAGAACGTTTTGACCCTGGCTCAAGATGTCTTGCATCGATGTGCTCAGGTTCTTTTTTTTTTTGTGTGTTTAGCTTGGACCTCGCCAGCCGGTCTGGCAAGCACGTGCGGCTGGACTGTTTTTTTTTTTGTCGTATCCTGGACAGTTACGTTTTGTGTACAATTTTGGAAACCAGTTGGCGACGGAGCGGAGTGGCATGGTTTCGATCGAACAGCCGGCTCCGCTGACGTGACAATTTCGCATTGCACTGCAGTGGTAATGTGTATCAACAGTTAGAGACTGCTTCTATTTATTATATAACTAGTCAACCTAATGCTGTGATATTTATTAATAAGCTGGTCATTTACAAATAAATTTTAATATGTGCAGTTTGGTTCTAATTTACCTATACGGGTACATATATATATGTATGTATCATTCAACTGAAGCATTGCAAAATGCGTCATGTCATTGGCATATCAGTTACATGTTGAAAGACTCCCAGGTGATCTAACTTGACTATAATTTGTTTATTGCGGCGAGCAAAGTGTGCTTCGTTTGTCCAGCATTTGAAACAAATATTTTTCTTTTTCTAAGAATATCTGCTCCAAAAGCCACTTTTGCTGCTCCGAAACACTGTTTTAGCTGCTCCAAAGTCCATTTTTTCTGCTCCAAAACACTGTTCTAACTGCTCCGAAAGGTGCTCCAAAACAGCTTAGGACAATCACATCACTGGAAAGGCCACACTGTACACTGAACGCTGCCATCTCCAAGCAGGCAGCGATCGAGCGGGAAAGAGGACACACAAAAGAACAAGCTCAAACAAACACAGCGAATAGAATGACCCTCGCCATCTGTTGGCAACGTATCTAACTACAGTACCCCAAGGCTACAAAGCGTGCCATCTATGAATGCTCTTTAAAACAAAAATTCATGCCGACCGGCGAATCGCCGGCTTTGGCAATATGGCCCCTGACGGCACGCCCGGCGATTCACCGGCTTGGGTAGGGAAAGGGTTGAGTTAGAAGCGCTAAAAATGCTATAAACAGCCCTGCTGACTCTAAGCTAAATCCTGGTTTTGGTTGTTGTGAATTTCCCGGCTTTTTAAGCAATTCCTGCTAAAACAACAATCACGAGAATGATAATATTGTAAGAGATTTCAGCAGCTCAACCAGAGTGAAAGGTGGATCGCATGCACAGTACCAAAAACGCTGACACTGACAAGAAATGTTAAAAGCGATATGACAGGTAATGGGCTCTATATGTTGCTTGTTCAGGGTGACTCAGAATTACACTCAAAACTGTGTAACCATGGAATTGGTCGTAATTACCGGTCACTATAGTCGGTGTCAGGTCAAGAACAAAGTAGAAGCTCCTCCCACCTCTTTCCACTTTAGTAGTGCAAACGCTCGAGAGGAGGCGACCTCCTCTCCACCGTTCGCTCCGCTGAAGTGGAAAGGGGTGGGAGGAGTTTCCACTTCGTTTTTGACCTGTTACCGACTGTAGGGAGCAGAAGGAGCACCGTTCCCACGATTCCTTAAGTGCAGGCAGGGGCGCTTAACGGGGTATTTTTTTTGTTTTCTCCCACGAAAACAAAGGTATAAAAGAAGTTTTTCCCGGCACTGTTCCTACACTCTACCGCAGAGCACAGATTGCTACCCACTGCAAAGACTCTTTCAACCTTGAAGCTGCGAAAAAATAATCTCGATCGCTGGCGCCCAGAAAGCCACTTCGCGACTGCACGGGCCGCTTTTCCGCCTGCCCACCTGTGACGTACGCGGGTAGGGAAAAGTAGGGATTTTTCATTGCTGCCAGTAGAGAGTGTCCTCCAGGAAGACACGCGGTCGGCGTAACTTAAAAATTCAATGACTTTAAGGAAAATGTTTATTTTTATAAAATATTTTGGCTATCAGTTGAGAAGTGGTTATTGATGTGGTCTGCCAATTTCCAGCCAAATCTAAGACCATCAATAAAAAAATCGGCAGAGTTTCCATTTATTGCCATATGTGCGCTGCAACTAAGGATGTCGCGAACCGGTTGAGGTTCGAGTTCGACCAGGTTTAGGGTTGCCACCTTTCCCTGAAAAAAAAAACCAAAAAAAAAAAAAAAAAACAACGTCCCTTCAACGGGGGGTATATTTTTAATTCTAGGAGATTGAATTGGTGTTGAAAGGAAGATGCCATGTTCGTCTTTGACAGGCAGTGCAATTTATTGTAACGAATGATTGATTTCCTAGAGAGGAATTAGTATAATGTACATGTACACAAATACACAGCACTGAGCTCAATAATATGTGCAATTATATACCCTCTTTAGTGAAAAATAAAGACATTTCTGACTAACTTGCCGTGCACAGCAGATGGAGAGCCAACTAGTCTGCTGGTTGGCATAAAAATATAAGTGAATGAATAACATTTGTACTAAAAGTGACTGAGGTTTTTGTTGCTGCTCTCAGAAAGCATTACGCTCGTGTAGACTGAGCGCAAATCCATATTTGTTCTAAAGTCGCCAGCTCCGGGTTTTGGATGAGTAGATCACGTCTTTTCAAATGAAATCAACTTTATTTATGGCCTTGAGCCAACGGTGCCCCCAAACAAAAAGCTGCCAGAGGCAGCTTGACAAAGTCTGGGGCCCGTCTCCAGTTTGGCAGTACGACAGAAAACCACAAACACACCTTAGCTATGTACAAAGGGGAGAAGACTCTATGTGATCAAATAATCAAAAGTGCCTCTTTGAAATAAAACATTTCTTAATCTATGTTAAAGAAAATACAAAATTCACATAACGTCTTGTGACAGAAACAACATACTACAGATACAAAAATACAAAATTCACATAACCGCTTATGACAGCTCTAAAACAACATACTACCAACACAAAAAAAAAAAGGCAACATGCTGCCTCGACACTCGCAGACCCCTTTCGAGAAATTGCAATTACTGGCTCCCCATGTGCGGCACTGAAAAATAACCGCACATACTTCATCCATAAAATGCTCTTCGCGACTAAATCCACCAAACCAGTGGCATTACGTCCGTTAAAAAGTATACAGTGCATATGCCACAATGTATCGGATATTATCATATATACATATACGTGCAATAATATGCAATACACAAAACAACGCAGAAAAACAAAAAAGGTAACATGTTATATGCTTTTTTCTATTTGCGGAACTTGAATGTATATTTCGAATTCAACTTAGCTGCTCGGATGAGCTGCTTGTTTTCTCTCGCCATCTTTAGAAAGTCTTCACAGCTGTACACCAAATTATACCGCACACAGAGCTCCGCTTTAACCATTGGGACGCTTAGCTGATTTCTCTCATCCGTCCACAAGTTCCCCATCACGCTAAAGACGCGTTTCACAAACGCGTTGCTGCAGGGAATGGAGAAAACATGCTCCATTAGGTTCTGCAAATGGGGGCACCTGACCTCTTTCAAGAATTTGAGCCAGATCAAGCTCGATTTCTCGTCATGTCCTAGAAGTCCAGGGAGAGTATCCCTCAAAAGACAAAGCTCTGAGTACAATTCATCGCCTTCCTCTTCAAAGTTAATGCCAAAAAGCTCCCCCGCATTCATTACGACTGACATGCTGGGTGCACCTTTGCGCAGATCCAATTCGGCGAGCCTCTTAAATGGGGAATTCTCGAAGTCAAACCACTTTCCAAGGTACGCAAGGGCCCTGTCATAAGCATTCACGAAGTCCAGCGTTGCAGCCTGTTCGCCCGGAAGGGTTTCAAGTCCCTGATTAGCCTTGACACCTAACAACATATCATCCTTCCGGTTAATCAGCTGCTTCCTGAGCCTAGTCATTACAGCGTAAAGTTCTGTCGGCTCAAGATGACTCTTTTGGAGAGTGAGGATCGTTGAATGAAACATTGCAAGGAACGAGTGCATGAAGTGCAGATAGTACTCCGGAAGCGTGATACACTCCGAAAGTCCATCGGCTTGGTTGCCAATAAACATCCAGACTATTTTTTCGCACTCCTTCTCGCCCTGACTCAGAAAGTAGGACTTGCTGGGAGTCCAGTTCTTAATCGGTCTGTCTAAGGCCGTAAACAAGCTTAACCAATGGACAGAAATATGACCCAGCATTTTGCTATATTGCTTATCACAGAAGTCAAAGAACATTTTCAATTCCTCTACACATTTCGATCTAGAAGAAAACTCTTTGAAGACCTTTTGTACAAAGGTTTCCACATCAAACTTTAAAGACTTCACTGTGTGCTTGGCAGCGTTGTGCAGTACATGGCAATTATAGTTGGCCTTCAACAAGTGCGGCTGATCTTTCTGCATCTTCTGGAAAACGGAGTTGTGTTTCCCATAATTCACAGAAGCGTTATCCGCGCCATACGCTACAGCTCGCTCTGAAGGAAGACCCACCTTCTCCAAACTTGTTGCCAAGAGTTCGCAGATGCCGCCGGAAGTCTCGTCCGCCTGCTCACAGAAGTCGATGAGAGTGACCGTTATTCCAGCATCATTCACGTCGTAGAAGCGCACGGCGATGGGGAAAAGTTTTCTATTTCTCTTGTTGGAAGCGTCCGTGGAGAGAGCAAACGGGAGGTTGCGGCCTGCTGGGCGAAGTTTCTCGACAATGCACTCCACTGCATAAGGCACCAGCACATCTTTCACGAGGTGTTCCATCTTCGTTCTTCCAAGTCGCATGCAGCAAGCGACGTCTGTATCCGGGAAGACTTTTAACGCTAACTTCCTACCACAATCCATTAACAGGTAACTGTAGTTGTGCTTGATGCAGTGGAATATGGTGCCCAGTTCTGCAGCAGTCACCTTACCTTCTGCGCTAGAAGACGCTGGAGCAGAGAACTTCGTGAGCGCAGCCGATTGTTTCGAGGCGAAGCTCTTCTGCTTATGTTTCTGCGTTAAGGCGTGATGCTTGACAGCGCTGACGCCATCAAATTTCACCGTAAACGTGCTTGAACATAAAGTACATCTTGCAGCGGTGGCATCGTCGCCCACGGGCAGGAGCCAACTCTCGTACTCGGGTTGAGATCTCCAGTCTTTCCGGAACACGCACTGACGTAATTTTCGCTATTTCGAAGGCGGAGAATTCGCGCTCATGATGCAAGCAAAGGAAGCGCGTAACCGCTGATGCAGATTTTCGCTCTTCCAATGATCAGTATACTTGAAGGGACCTTGCTTCCAGTATTTATGGGCACAACATAAAAAGTGGTTGACAAATAGCGTGGAAGTTTTGGTGATTGACGTCGGGAACGACTATGTACGAACCAAACGCATCGCTGCGCACGGTACTGCCCTTCAAGACCCACTCTCCAATAAGATATAGCAGAAAACGAATAGCTTTGCCCTCGGTTCCGCCTCAAACCTACTCTGTGTTTAGCGTTTTTTTGGAAAAAAGACAGACACGTCTCGGCACGTAATTAATTTATGGCAGCCATTTGGAAATAGTTAGAAAGCAAGCCTGAACATAGCAGCACATATCGATGCTCTGAAAGAGTGCCGAAAAAACGACAATGTCGGCGTCTTCCTTTGATCCTCTGCGATGGCTCCACTGGCAGTGCACGGTAGCACAGACAATGAATCAGCACTCTCTGTCACGTTGAAACGCACGCAGGCCACCAAGTAACCCCAGCTGCGAGAGCCGCGCATCCCTTCCTAGACATCGTCGGCGCGTGTCTGGCTTGGCACTCAAGCAATAAACTTTGAATATTCCCTTATGCTCGCGCAAAGCTTTCCGAAGGAGAACGAATAGCGAGAACAAACGAAAAACAACTATGGAAGTCTGAAGGGAAGGTAAGGTTACTTTTGAAACATTGGCAGCCAACAAAGTGACAACAGCTGCGAGAGACGCTCAGGTCTTCCTAGAGATTGTCGGCGCGTTTCTCTGGTCTTGGCACTTAAACAATTAAATGGAGAACGAAGAGGGAGGGGAAAAAACGACGAGGATCTAAAGTAATAACAACAATATTACACCATGTGTGGTGGAAGGGGAAAGCTTGGGGAAAGCGCATGCGCCGCCCGTCACAGTGGACGGATGAAGCGCCGTGCGTGTCCTTGTCAAGATGCCAACAATCGTTGAGAAAGCCAACACCTCCCAGAAGGCTCAGCTATCGGGAGGGCCTGTCGCCGAGTTGCCCGCTAGCGTCTTCTCGCTTTCCCTCATTTTCCTGCTTTCCAGCTTTCCACAGCGCACCCGGTGGTCGTTTCGTTTTGAGTTGACCGTACCCCTCTTTCCCATCCCCCCCCCCTCCCCCCGCCGTCCCATGGAGTTCTCCTGCCGCGCTCGCCCGCGTTCTTTCTCTAATCGCGTGTCCTCACGGTGTTTGTGTAATTTTAAACTTTTTTTTTTTCGTTGACAAATATTTATTGTCGTAGTTTTTGAATCGTCGCTTAAAAGACGCCACAAAAATAGGCTAAAAGCAATCGCGCTTCGATGGCTGTCAAAAAACCGGCCAATGACGGCCTGTCTTACCTACAAACCGGCAACCGGCCTGCTTTCTAAAAAACCGGCCGGGCTGGTCAAACACCGGGCAGGTGGCAAGCCCATGGTGGAGTGAGCGAAGTACTCCGGCGCGCACAATTGACACATCGCGCACCGCGTCCGCTTCTCGAGCTTTGTTTGGTAAAACCGTCCGGACGCACAACGGATCACGACGAGCTGGTCGCAGTTTGTCATCTGCTTTTCCTGGCCTCGCCGCCGCACCACAACTTTGCTTCGCTCACGTACCCCTACCTAATGAAAGCGAGCGCAACGCTACAGCCATATCCCATACAACCAGCCACCCAACTCGCATGTGTGCACCCCACGTGGGTGCAAGTTTCGTTTAAACGTTTTATGGCTGGGCATCAAAAACGTCACGTGATGCCCTCCCCGTGAAATGGAGGGATTTCTCTTTCATGTGAATACCCCTTTAGGGGTGTTGGAGACTGTACACGGGATGACGATGAAGTGGGCAACGGGGTCCCGCGCGGGACGAACCTGCCATGGTTTTATTCTGATAAAACCGCTACCATCACGTCGATCGGGTCGTACTTTCTTGAAGGAGTATTCACACGTGATAACAACGCCACGCCTTTGCTTACAGCCGCGTCGACGTCGACGTTCCAGGGGGATGGGGGAGCTTTTGCTCAGGCGTGCACAAACACTACCCTCCCCACCTTGGCGTGAGATCTCTTCGCAATCCACCTTTTGGTGAATATATGCTGCCACCTCGACACGCGACTGGGTTCGACTGAGTGGCTAGAAAACAACGCGAGCGCAAGGCCTCTACCACACGTTAGACACCCAATACTAGAGTGCCTTCATGTTCTTCTGTTTAGAGTGATGCCATCGTTTGTAGTACCCGATGCCGAGAGCACGCGCTCACAAGGAGAAGACAAAGAAATTGCAGGAAACAAAATGTCGCCATACCACAGTCAACGCCACGAGCGCGTGCAGGGACACGCTCTTTCACGCTCTTCAAAACAAAACAAAAATAAAAATAAGCTTTCAAAACAAAATGACCAGATGTCATCACCCCAAGCAAAGCGCACATGAAGGCACTCTACCCAAAACGTCGACCACATCCTGTTCGCCCATTCAGGCGCTGTGTCCTAGCTACGGCTCCCCCAAACTCGCCGTTGTCCCCATCGTGGGTTATCTTCTACCCGAAGTTGACACAAAGAAACCATCTTCCCTCTCTGCTCGGCCAGAAGGAAGAGAGGGAGGGTAAAAGAGCCATTCACTCTCGAACCGATGTTTCTACAAAAGGTCCATTGGCAGTATTTTGTTCACGTGTCTGACAACTTTACAGATTTTTCTAAACGAGATACCGGCGGTGGCATCGTGATCACCTAATTTGCTGTGGCTTGCGCTGTTCCGCATGTCGTCTAAGGCACCAGAAGGAGTCTTCGATATTCATCAATGCCGTCCTCAAGCCGCTCCTCATCAACTGATTTTGGACACCATGGGCTTCATTTCTGTCCTCTACCATAGCCTCCTCTATACTGACAAAGCCTGGCAGATCGTCACGTGACACGGCCGCCGAAGGTGAAAAGATAGAGCGGTAGACAAGAGTCCTCTGCAAGAGTCATGTAACGGGCGCCCCGCTGCGGCGAGACGCCGAAACACACTTGTCCCAGGCGATGGAATGTCCACTCGTGCTTCTCGCGTTCCTCGGGCTAGCGCTTCTTTTCTCGTCGGGTTCGAAAATCATGTTCCGGGCCCTCGCCGCTGCAAAAGCTGTGCGCTGAATATCAGACTCAGACTCCCCGAGAAAGGCTCTGTGCTACCAGATTCTCGAGCTCCAAATCTGCGACCGGGCACTCTATGGCTCCTTCATCAAACTGCCAGGCTCTGTGAGTATTGGGCAGGAGATCGAACTATAGGGGGCGCTTTATCGAGCTTGTTGTCCCCACAGCCCGGTGTTTACCAACACAGCATAACAAAGAAATTGAACCTCGCCGAGCATGGTCTGTGCACGAGCGCTTCGCTCTGGCCAGTGCTTTGGTCGCACGAGGAGCGGCCTTCGAATCGTCATCTTCGATTTCTCGGATCAAAAACAAACAAGAAAATACGGTTTGTTGTCCCCACAGCTGAAGCGCACCGCTAGAGGCGTGACTGTTCGATCTCCTCCCCAATAGAGGAGGCTATGCTCTACCCATTCAAGAAGCGTCTTTATTTTTTTTTTCTGAAAAAAGCGCTTCGCTTTTTTTTTCGCATCTAACAGCGCTGCTGCCATAGCGCGTATCGCCGTTTCGTGTACCGAACTATACGTTGTCGAGAATGCGACCTGTAAATGCGCCTGATAACACGGATATCCCTCTGGGCTACCCGCCGTTCTTGTGAATGCTAGAGTCGGGGAGGGAGTTTCGCTGGTCCTGCCGATCACTGAAAGGGCCCATGAAACGATTTTAACATCGAGAGAACGTGCACCTTATTACCCTTTTTTTGTTTACTTTAGCACAAGGACCATAAAACACGACCACTTCTCTCGAAATGTCGCGAATGCGCTGCGTAACCGCAAAAACAAAAAGGAGCTAATCCTTGACTTGACTTTACGTACGGCGGCCATAGGAACTAATTTGTGACGTCAGGGCGGGTGCGGTTATTGAGATCGCTTTTGAACAAGTACTCTATATTCTCAATTTAATGGTAACGTTTAGAAATGATTTCGTTCCAACATAAACCAACGCATCGAAAGTTTTATATTCTTGTTCAATACACGAAGTTTTCGCAGCGCCATCTATCCGTAGTATGTCAAAGCATCCCTTCCCCGTTGCTCCGCTGCCTAGCAACGTCGGCTGGCTGCTACCGGACGAACGGTGTGATCAACGCGATATAAAAACCACGTTTCGGCAGCTGCGTGGTTCGTTTTCTTTCTCGTGCGCCTTGTTCGCCTGCCTGCAACTATGCTCCGTTTTACCGTATGTTGTACCGCAGCAAAGGCTAGAAGCGCGAGCTCGTAGCGTTCGCAGCTGCCCTTGGTGCACGAGAGCTTGTGCCGCCGAGGTGTGCCATAGAGCAAGGAGCTCGCGCTTGTAGCCTTTCCTGCGGTACAACACAGGGTGAAACAGAGTATTAGCGGCGAGATGTTTTAGTGGCGCCCTCATATGGTTACCTTTCGTGACGTCATTACCTTGCGAACAACAAGTTCGATGGTGTTTGCAAGGAGCATGGTGGAAGCTTGAAATCATTGCGCTTTTAAAGCAACACTACCAACACCGCCAAAATGGAAGTTCTTCCATTCCTCTTATTTCCGTCGATGAAAATTCTTTGCTGACGTCATAGTCAGCATTCGGCCAATCGTGGAAGGCCGACCACAGCGACGCTTTCGATCGCGCACGTCGCCAATAAGGAGTATTCACTGGGAGCCATATTTGTGGGTGATGTCTAGAGCGCATGCTCTGAACGAGCCCACATTAATAGGCTGCTAAGACCGGCAATCTTGAGGGTGCGGAATGCACGTTACAAAAGAACTGTGGAAGCTCGCCATCAGCACGCGCTCAGCAGTCGTGCACACAGCTATGGCCGCCAGTGAATACTTCCTTATAGGAAGTATTCACTGGCGGCCATAGCTGTGTGCGCGACTGCTGAGCGCATGCTGATGGCTAGCTTCCAGGATTCTTTTGCAACGGGCATTCCACACCGTCAAAATGGCCGGTCTTAGCAGCCTATTAATGGGGAGAGAGGGGAGAGTCTGCTCTCGCTGTAGCAACGTCCACAGTGCTAAGCAGAGGACAAGACCGGAAGCCGCGTACCCCGCGACGCGTCATGCGCACGTGACCTGGGAAACATTGTATGAGTTGAGGGGCATCCCCAAACGCCATCTTATTTGGCCGGAAGTCCGAAAATCGTTTCATGCCTGCCGGGAGAGCGGCGCGCGACCTTCCGTGCCCTCGCCCTCTTTCCTCCGCCCCTTCACTGAAACGACCACGAGGGGCGCTGCCAACTGGCACTATCGCGCCCGCGACAGTTCGGGAGATTTGACGTCTGCTATTGTGATACCAGTAGGGGTGTGCGAATAGTGGTTCGAATCGAATAGCGCAGTGTCATCCTTAGCATCAACAGCGCAAAGAGAGCCGATTGCATCGGCTTTCCTTTGCACCGCAAGGGCTATGAATGACGTTGTGCTGCACGGGGGAACAGCGCACCCGCAAAACAGGTACTCAAGTCCGCGCACACAAAAGAAAGACACACTTACGCAGCGCTGACTAACAACTTTTTGGTATATTTACACTTCCGTCTTCGCCTTCTTTTGATATTATGAACTATAACCATGGATAATATTTTGGTATTTTTCTTTAATAGGATGCTAAACCGTGAACCAAAAACTAAAATTAAAATTAATGTAAGGCTAGGCAGTATAATCTTACACTTCAGGTGCATAAACACTTTGGTGCTATCGTCTTCCAGAATGCGTCGGGCTTATCCCAAAGTAATTTTTTGAACTTGATCAACATCTATCTCAAGTCGACCTTCGCTACTTGGGATGGTCACACCTTCCTAAAGAAGAAAGCAGTTTGCATAGGATCGTGTATTGATTGCCCCCGTCCTCAGCGACCTCTATCTAGCGAACCACGACAGGAATTTAAAAGAAACTTTAGATAACTCCAAAGTTATAAGAGTGTTCCGGTATGTCGACGATTATTTAATCGCTCTAGCTTCCGATGATTGCATCGTTACCACCACGGTTGCCGACGTTCTCGACAGTTTTAAAGTCTGTATCAGCCCTTCGGACATCACTCACAAACTTCCAAACGAACGTTCTTTAATAGATATTCGACTTTTTATGTTACCCCACCATTTATGCTTGTCCTATGAGCCCAGGGGGGAAACACCGCTTTTATAATTCAACTCAGCGCATTAAAAACTCGTTAAGAGGAGCATAGTGCGGTTACGCCTCAAAAACTCACTTACAAAATCCTGCTCGAATTCCATCCCAACGATCTTCGACGGGCAAGTGTCTCGACTAACACACGCAGGGTATCCAGTATCCTTATTAACATCAGTGGCCGAAAGGCCCATCAAAGAAATCAGGCAAGACGTCTGCATTCAACAAAAGCTAAGAGACAGTACGAAGAAACCCTTAGTTGTGCCATATATTCATCTCGGCCATCACGGCGCCTGCCGCGCCGAGATGGCCGAGCGCCCAGCGCGAGTTGTTGTCGATGATAATGGTGTAGCTTTTCCTTTTGAATCGGGCGATTTCGAACCACGTTCGTGCCTAGCCAAAAAAAATATTAAACGAAAGTTATTGTCGCAGGTGAGCGCCACCGCACGGCGTTTGGCTACAATACGATGGCAGACCGACCGCAATGGGAGAGCGAGCCACCTGACAGGCATCTTAGTACAGGAGGCGTTGGTCAAGCACATCCCTCCCCGAGAAGCATCCCCTGTGTGAATACCCCTTAAAGGGATGGTGAACCGAAATCTGGATTCCACAAAAAATGGCGGCAAAAGCGTGCAACGGGATGCTATAAACACCAAAACATTACTCATACAGCGATATCTCGAACGAATGACCGAATTTTCTAAAAAAGGAGGCTCATTTGACAGATATGTACACGTCTTGTTTCTCCGAGATAGAGAGGGAACGGCCTCCCGTCTTCTCCGCCTCGCAGCCTTGAGGGGCCGAAGCGAAGAGAGGAGAAAGCGAGAAATGTTCACGTCACGCGCCTCGTCGGCCTCGTTCAATCTCGACATCTTGTTTTCCAAAAATACGGCAGTCGATTCGAGATATCGCCTTACGAGCAGTGTTGTAGGGATTGTAGCGTCCCTCCTTCAGCTCCTGCGTTGTTTTCTGGAAATCCAAATTTCGGTTCACCATCCCTTTAACGTAAATCAAAACTACAGTGGAGAACATTTATGTGCCTGTGGCACTGATTATTTGCCAATTCTTTTCCAGTTAAGCGGTAAGCGTACTTATGTATTGCCATTTTTTATAGGGCATGAATGTGAGCTTTATCTTCACAACGATGCTGTTGATGACGGTGTACCTTCTGGCTGTGAGTCTATATACGGCCATGCGTGCGGGAGAAATGATGAGCGCTACAGGCAGAAGGTGTATGAGAAGTCATGCCGAGAAATATTTGGATTCACTACGCAAGCACCAACCACTACGGAAGAAGTATCTACCATATCAACGCTACCTCCTGGATGCTGAGAAATTCGTTATTTGTATCAATGAATGTTTAAAATAAAGTTTTCAAACAGACACTGCATAAGACCTGGCGCCGCTAGCGTGGGTCGCAAGGGGAAGGGGTTCATGTGCCCGCTATCCTCCAGAGCGTGAGCTCAGGGGACGCGTGAGTCTAAGACAAGAACACTGGGACGAACGGGATAATAAGCACATTTAAAGGAGCGATGCAACAATTTTTGTACTTTGCGCAAATACCGGTTAGAACGGATCCCTGACGTTAATGACCTATGAAACACGCGTTCGTTTTTCACCCCACGCAATAGAAGTCCCAGAAAAAATTAAAGAAAAAGGAGCAGCGTTCACCCCCTCAACTCGCAGCCAGAACATGCGGCCACGTGATCTGGAGCCGGTTATATGCCGCCACTGTTGATCATAGCCACGCGCTGGGGTTGGCAATGCACAGGACACGCGCTGAGTTCCAAACATTGTTATGGCTCGGCTATTGTCGTCGTTGCAGCGATTGGACACCGGCCACTACGCGAATGCTTCTCGAGCTAGTAATTATCACGAGCCCAAATCGAGTGCCCACGCAATGCTCGGGTCCAATCTATGAACCACATTCAAATATCGTCATATGGGTGTACTGCGATCCCCGCGTTACGTCATCAAATTTTTGAAAGGAGAGATTGAATGAAAATGATCGCTTTTGTCCATGAAATTACACCGCAACAAAAACGTTTCTTGGCCAGTGGCGTTGCGTGCCAGTATCCTTGAGTCTCAGTAGTGCCAGTAAGCTCGTGTAAAGTGAAAAACATTCCAATTGAATATCGTTGCACTGCTCCTTTAAAGGAGCGATGCAACAATTTTTGTACTTTGCGCAAACACTGCTTAGAACGGATCCCTGACGTTAATGATCTATAAAACACGCGTTCGTTATTCACCCCACGCAGTAGAAGTCCCAGAAAAAAATTAAAGAAAAACGAGCAGCGTTCACCCCCTCAACTCGCAGCCAGGACAAGCGGCCACGCGATCTGGAGCCGATCATATGCCGCCAATGTTGATCATAGCCACGTGCTGGGGTTGGCAAAGCACAGGGCACGCGCTGAGTTACAGACAATGTTATGGCTCGGCTATTGTCGTCGTTGCAGCGATTGGACACGGGCCACTACCCGAATGCTTCTCGAGCCAGTAATTATCACGAGCCCAAATCGAGTGCCCACGCAATGCTCGGGTCCAATCTATGAACCGTATTCGAATATCGTCATATGGGTGTACTGCGATCCCCGCGTTACGTCATCAAATTTTTCAAAGGAGAGATTGAATGAAAATGTTCACTTTTGGGCTTGAAATTACACCGCAACAAAGGAGTTTCTTGGCTAGTGGCGTTGCCTGCGAGTATCCTTGAGCCCCACTAGTGCCAATAAGCTGGTGTAAAGTGAAAAACATTCCAATTGAATATCGTTGCACAGCTCCTTTAAAGGAGCTGTGCAACGATATTCAATTGGAATGTTTTTCACTTTACACGAGCTTACTGGCACTAGTGGGACTCAAGGATACTCGCATGCAATGCCACTGGCCAAGAAACTCCTTTGTTGCGGTGTAATTTCAAGGACAAAAGCGATCATTTTCATTCAATCTCTCCTTTGCAAAATTCGATGACGTAACGCGGGGATCGCAGTACACCCATATGACGATATTTGAATGCGGTTCATAGATTGGACCCGAGCATTGCGTGGGCACTCGATGTAGGCTCGTGATAATTGATAGCTCGAGAAGCATTCGAGTAGTGGCCCGTGTCCAATCGCTGCAACGACGACAATAGCCGAGCCATAACAATGTCTGGAACTCAGCGCGTGTCCTGTGCTTTGCCAACCCCAGCGCGTGGCTATGATCAACATTGGCGGCATATAATCGGCTCCAGATCACGTGGCCGCTTGTTCTGGCTGCGAGTTGAGGGCGTGAACGCTGCTCGTTTTTCTTTAATTTTTTTCTGGGACTTCTAATGCGTCGGGGGAAAAACGAAGGCGTGTTTCATAGGTCATTAACGTCAGGGATCCGTTCTAAGCGGTATTTGCGGAAAGTAAAAAAATTGTTGCATAGCCCCTTTAATGCCAAGGGCTAACGAATGGCAGATAATAGGGCATATGCTAATATGGATGCTTTACAAGTAGAGGGCACGATGCAAAAGTACAATAAGGGGAGATAGACTGTACAGCCCAGTGAAGCAGTCCAACAAGACGGGGTATGCGAGGTGGAGCTGAAGCTCCTCGGACTATCCTCGTCGTCGTGGGGTGCTCCAGGTTCGGCAAAGGATGTTTGAAGGACATCTTTCTGGGGCAGTCGGGCAGATGAGGGCCCGCAGGAATGGTGCATGGAGACTAGCCACTCGGTGACCAGACTGAGGACTCCTCGCTACAGCGGTGCACGTGGGGCGATGTCCGGAGTCAAAAGGTCTACCGGCTGGCTGCGGCTAGTTCTCCAAGTCGACTTCTGACGACTGCACGTTGTTCTGGGGCAGTTCGGCAGAGGAAGAGCTCGCAAGGCTGGCGCACAGAGATTAGTCACTCGGTGGTTAGACTGGGTCTTCCTCGGTGCCGCGGTGCCCACGGGGCGACGTACGGGTCGATGGGACTGGCGACTGTTGGCTACCAGTACTCCACCTTGACTGGCTCGCTATTAAACAAAAAGCGGCGCGCACAGACCGTTGAAACACAGCTTATAAAAATGAAGCCCGCGTCTTCCACAAAACAAGCAACGCACCCACAAGCGTCCGGGTGGCGAAGCGGCGCATCGCTCTTAATTACAAAATAAGAGCAAGAGCCAAAACACACCCCACCCACCAGCTGTAAACCATTCCCGAATTCTGAGGCTCTGGTCTTGGTAACTGGATGCCGGATGGCCGGAGCTTCGGGCAGGAAAGCTCTCGGTTGTAGTGGTTCCAGCTCGTGAAATCAAACCGGCGCCAAAAGCCGGCGCCGCCGTACAGCACGTTCTGGCGGGCCCGCGTGATACCGAACGATAGGCTCGTAATTAAAACAGATCGTGCTTGAATTCGGACGGGGCTTGTCCTGTCGGTTTTTAATCCTTCGTGAGCGTTCTCGGTCCCACTGAGAGTATTATAATGGTGACGAGGATGGGATATGAGGAGGTGACGATGTAAACGTTGTGGGTCTCCTTAGGGCCACTGCCTTTGGGAGTACCACGTTCGCGGCGAGACGCTCTACCGCGAAGCGGGTTCGTACTCGCGTGGCATGCTGCTCGTCGAGCGCAAAGAGACACCAGTCACGTTGGTAACGGTGATAAACTCTGTTTATTTACAATCCAAACAAATAACAAAAAGACAGCGGCAATGAGCTGGTGAACGCCGTCGGTGTGGAGATCGCCCACGGCCGAGCGGTCGTTCACAAAAATACAAAGGACGGGGTAAACGCTCACCGATGCGCCGGACGGTTCCCCGTTGTCGCCGCCGCCGAAATCCCAGGAAGAAGAGAAGCCAGCTCCCGCTGTCCGCTGGTTTTATGATAACAGCGGGGGCGAAGTGGCCAATCAAGGAGCGACACGTCGATCTCCTTTGTGTGGGGGTTCGTTACGGAAATCGCCCCAAAGGGGGAGAGGAGGAAGCCACTCACAGTGGTAAGCAGCGCCACCTCTCGCTACGTCAGCGCGGCGGCCACGGCGCGCCGAAACACTGACGCGACAGAATGTTGAGGGATCACAATCCCCACACTCCCCCCTCCTTAGCCAATAGTCACCCGCAAACGGGTCGACCGACACAAACAAACACACAACACTAACTAAAATAATAAAAAAATAAAAAGGCCGCCATTGGCCACGATACGCGCCCGGGACAACCCCCACAGTCTCTTACGGCCACGTTGTCGCCCAGATCGTCCAACAGGCCGCAACGAGCATCACGTACTTGGGGTTGAACTGGACCCAGTGAACGGGGTCCGTGTGATCGCAGTTGAGCACCGCCGTCCGCAGACCCGCTGAAGACGAACTGCGAGTCAGGGCTGAAGGAGGCATCCAGGGGCACCGCCTTGTTGCTCGTGTGTCCTGTGAGGCTCTGCTGGGGCACCGCCTGGAAGGCGTCGATGAGGTGGATGACCGGCCCGTTCAGTCGCACACCTTGTCCCGGGACAGTTTGAACGTGTTGAGGGGGCCCTTGTCGAAGGCGCGCAGGTCGTAGAGCTCGACCGGCTCCGAGTAGAGCCGCACGGCGAAAATGAGGCCCTCCGGGTCGAATTTGCCCACGGGGCGTCCCGTCAGGTGCGTCAACCCCTGGCAGTTGGGAGAACGCAGGTCTCACAGCCACAGAAACTTGTTCACGGGACGAACGGGAACAGCTGGTCCCTGGTCGGCGAGCTTTCCGACCGCGGCGCGGGTCCCGAAGATGATGAGCGGGCAGTCCCTGGCTGGATGTCGATCCCGAAGGCCCACGAAAACTACAGGTTGCTGGTTTGGCCCGCGGCCGGCTGGGGTAGCGGGGCCGCCTGGCGAGTCACGCGCAGCCGTGGTCCAAGAACGCCTCTCCGTAACCAGGAGACAGCAGCTCCCGAACGGCGCGAAGCAAAGGCTGGAGGTCCTCTTCGTAGGTGCGAGACGTACTGCGGTAGAATGACCACTTGGTCTCCGACCGCTTGTGACGACGCTCGCACCGCGCTCTTGCAGTGACGTGTTGCACGCGTGAGCGTAGGTGGCAATAGCGGACCAATGGCCGTTACGCCTACCCTTTCCCTCGGAAGCCGTTGTTTGGGGGATTCCCCTACGGGTTGATCGGGGAGCGAACGCTGAGGTGACATAGGTCACTGCTTGCCAGTAAACAATGGTGTCTGGCACGTTCACGAAGGCGGCAGGTGCATTGTGCTTTGCACTTCCCTTAATGTGACATTTCGCCACTTACTGGGGCTGCCTCTACGAAAACTTCAGATAATAGTTCCTCCGTCTACGCAGATTGTAGCGAGACGCCTGTTGTTCATCGTCGGCGTTATCTCGCGTTGCGTGTGCATGTATCTGCCGGGGCTGAGTTTGCTCGTTTGCCCCGTTGTCCCTCTCATGGTAGGGTTTCAGATCGCACACATGTACCGGCCCACCGACTTTTCTTGATTGCAAGTTCGTCAGCTTGTACACGAGTGGGGAGAGAATCTCTTGCACTCGGTACGGGCCACACCACTTCGGAGCCAATGCGGCCGAGAAGCCTTTGCTGGCATCACTCAGAACATGGTTCCGCCTGAGGACGAGATCGCCCACTTTGTAGCGGAGATCTCGATGCGAGCGGTCGTACTGAGCTTTTTGTTTCGCTCGCGCTACCCCGAGATTGCGACGTGCCTCTGAGAAGGCTTCCGTCATCCGAGTTTGTAGCTGCCGCGCGTGGTCCGTTTGTGTCGGCTGCGCGTTGTCCACCCCGGCGCTCGCCCCTAGGACACGGTCCATGGGGTTCGGAAGCTCTCTCCCGAATGTCAGGAATGCGGGGGTGAAGCCCGTCGAACGGTTGAGAGTGGTCCGAAGTGCGAACCCAATCTCGGGGATATATGCGTCCCAGTCACGGTGCCTTTCCGCGAAGGCGGCAAGCATTGGTTTGATGTTTCTGTTACATCGCTCCGTGATGTTCGACTGCGGGTGGTACGGCGTGGTTGTTTTGTGCTTTATGCCAAGGGCATTGCACGCGTCCACGAATACCTTCCCGACGAAGTAGCTCGCTCGATCTGTCAAAAGAGCTTCGGGGAATCCAAAACGGGTGAAAACCTCCATGAGCTTCTCCGTGATTGCTCGGGCTGTCAGCGTACGGAGTGGAAAAAGTTCCGTCCATTTGCTGAAGTGGTCAGTGACAACCAGCAGATACTGGTGACCTTTCGGGCTCCTCGGTAGGGGGCCGACCACGTCGCAAGCTGCTAGAGACCATGATTGCTGGCTCGGAATCGGCTGCATTAGGCCCGGCGGTTTGCCGCCTCTCGGTTTGAAGCTTTGGCAGGAGTGGCAGGTGCGGGCGTAACGGAAAGCGTCCCGTTTCATGCCCGGCCAGGTGGCGATGCGGCATAACTTTGAGTAAGTCTTGGAGCCGCTCGCGTGTCCGGCCAAGTGCGAGTCGTGATAGTAGCGCAAAACTGCGTTTCTCAGACTGCGGGGTACCGCTACCTTGAACGCCTCGTCGGAGTCGTTGTCGGTGGGTATGTACCTCAGCAAAAGCCCGTCATTGCTCAGCAGATATGAATCCTCCGTGCCCGCACCAATACCAGATACGTCCCGGCACTCGGCGCCTACTACAATACCAGTAGTGTTGCGCCCGGCGGTCGCGCCGCCCGACTCCACAGAGTCCGACTCACTCGAGAGTCCGTCGATCACCTTTCGACAAAACAGATCATTCTGCTGCGCTTTCAGAAGCTCTTCTTTGCTGAACACGATTCCCACTGCGCTCACTGCGTCTAGGTGGTTGATCGTCTCGTCCGGGGTGGTCGGTTCTGCCGCCTCCCTTTGGGACTGAGTCACGGCTTCGCCTGGCACTGTGAGTGTCGTTGGCTCGGCCTGGGTCTTTGCGGAAATCTGTGTGCAGTCTACGGGGGCTCGTGACAATGCGTCCGCCACCACGTTTGTGCTGCCTTTCCTGTACCGCACGACGTAGTCGTATTTTTGCAGCATCAAAGCCCATCTTGCCAAGCGACCCGCGGGTTCGCGAAGTCGGGAGAGCCATATTAGGCTTTGGTGATCTGTTTCGATCACGAAAGTGGTCCCGTCGACATAAATGTCGAAACGCCGGAGTGCAAAGACGATGGCCAAGCACTCTTGTTCGCATGTGCTGTAATTCCTTTCAGCTGGCGTCAACGAGCGGCTGGCAAAAGCCACCGGTCGGAGTACACCTTCGTGCTGTTGGAGCAGGACCGCGCCCAAGCCGAGATTGCTGGCATCTGTTTGTATCAGAAAGGGCTTGTTCAAGTCGGGTAGCTTGAGTTCGGCTGTGTCTGCGAGCGCTCGGGAGGTGCGGCGAAAGGCCGCTTCCTGCTCGGGACCCCAGCTCCAACTAACGGACTTTCGCAATAGGCGTGTCAGTGGTGCTTGAAGCGTCGCGCAGTTTGGGATGAATTGGCGATAGAAGTTCACCATTCCCAGGTAGCGGCGGAGGGAGCTTACGTCGGTTGGCGCAGGAAACTCCAGGATTGCCTGTAGTTTGTCGGGATGTGGCGCAATGCGCCCGCGATCGAGTTCAAACCCGAGCAGGGCGATGCGAGTTTCGGCTATTTGACGTAGCGCCACCTCTCGCTACGTCAGCGCGGCGGCCACGGCGCGCCGAAACACTGACGCGACAGAATGTTGAGGGATCACAATCCCCACAACGTTCTGTTTCTTCCTAGATCTTTCCCCGCCTGAATCCTAGCACGCATGCAGCAACTGGAGTTGCACCATCCTGGCTTCTTCCCGGATGAATTCATCGGTCGAAATAGGACCTACAAGGGATGGAACACTTACGAAAATGGCAGATCTGGACTTATATTAAAAAAAAACAAATAGGTTTATATAAAAAATTGGGCATATCTGACCATATCAAGCACATCAGTTTATATAAGGCTTATCTGGCCAGATCTGCCCAATTTTGTATATATCCATATCTGTGTCCGCCAGATAGGGGTATATCTGCCTCCCATGTCAGGGCTGATATGTCCCAATCAAATAAGGCAACCTATATATACAGGGTGTTTTTTCTTTTATTCTTCCAGATTTGTTTTTAAAGAAGCTATGAAGGCTACATTTATGCGGTTTGTGCGAGTGAGTTATACGCCCAGGGGGACATTATGTGGGTGACTAATTTTTGCGATAAGTCGGCTAATTAATAGAAACTCACTACTTAACTTTTCAATTAGTGAAAATAGACATATGGTTTCAATTAGAAACTTGCTGAGCGTCGTCCAAAACCCCTAAATCAGTCATTTTTAGAAAGACTTTCAGCGCCTGAGAAGCCTAGTAGTGCACTAGAGTTACCACTCGTGGAGCAGGTACAAGGCTAGCGGTTTCGGTAAGGCGCCCGCGCAATTTTTCCGTCTCTTATCTAGCCCCAGCCTTGTACCTGCCTCCATGAGTGGTAACTTCAGTGCACTACTGCGCTTCACACGCGCTCAAGGTCTTTCTAAAAATTACTGATTTATGAGTTTTGAACGACGCTCAGCAAGTTTCTAATTCGAACCATATGTCTATTTTCACTAATTAAAAGCTAATTAGTTCATTTTAAGTAATTAGCCGACTTATTGCAAAGATTAGCAAACCACATAATGTCCCCCTGGGCGTATACCTCACTCGCACAAACCGCATAAGTGTAGCTTTCACGGCTTTTTTTAAAACAAAACTGCAAGAATAGGTGCTATTCACTGAGCCTGCAGGTTCAATTTTGCCAGGGAGAGCCACCATCGATCCGCCATCTTTGAGGTCGCGGTTTGACTGGCTTGGGTACGTGGTTGTCCGTTGCTAGTGTGTGCTAATTTCATATTGTTGAAGCTTCATTGAACAGAAGAGAGAAGAAAAGTTGATCTCGGGGGCGGGCCGTTTTTCTTGTTGCCGCCGAGTACCGTGTGTAAAGGCTGAACCGCATATAAGCAATTTAGCGAGCGACGGGAAGAGCGACGGCGACGAGACAAGCGACGAAGACCCGCTTCGCTGTCGCTCGGTCACTCGCGCGACGTGGCAAACCGCATAAAAGTGACGTGAGCAAGCGACCAAGGCGTTGAGCGACGTTTTCTAGAAATCCAAAAACCAAGCGACGCGACGTGCGACCGTGAGAAATCTCCGTCGCTCGTCGCCGACTCCCGTCGCTGTCGCTCGCTAAATCGCTTACATGCGGTTCACCCTTCACTGTCGCCTGTCGCGTAGCTCGGTTTTGGGATTTCTAGAAAACTTAGCGTTCATTGCCTTGGTCGTTTGCTCCCGTCGCTTTCATGCGGTTTGCCTCGTCGCGCGAGTGACCGAGCGGCAGCGAAGGGGGTCGTCGTCGCTCGTCTCGCCGCTCGCCAAATCACGTACATAAGGTTTTAAATCGCTTGGGCTAATGAAAAATGCGCCGCATTCTTCATAAGCTGAGCACTCGGTGATCCGCACGGTATGTTTCTGCACAAGAACGAACACCGAAGGCACGTCGTACGACATGAAGGCGATGGAGCAACACGGCTACACGGCCGTAGAGCAGAAAATCCGCTAAAGAAAAACAATAAAGAAACTAGCAAAACAAAACAAAGAGTAATCACACCTGTAATCGATTGGTTGTTTCAAGTAAAATAACTTCTTGAAAATAAACGACGTCTTGACAAATGGTTTTTTTTTTTGGAATTAAAGAAACACTGGATTTAATATTCTTGATACAATTTTGGTTACATGACGGACACTATTGGTGGTCGCGTACCACCTCCCCACACACACTCTCGCTTTGAGTCCCGCTGTTAGACTGCCGCATAGTTTTCTTGAGCAGCTTGGTCTCGCCCAAGGCTGTAACCCGATCCGCATCCCGCCCGACGCCAGCCAGTCGTGCCCTCAAGGCACGGGCATCCACGTGCGAGACCCTTGGCGCCGAGGAGTTCGAATAAATCACAATCTTCCGAGAACACAACCTTGCGCCCAGCGAAATAAAAGAAAAAGGCAAAACACAATGGCGCTCGCTTGGAATGCGCTCGGCGAAACAAAGAAAAAGGGCCAAAACAGAATGGCGCTTGCTTACATTCGGGCATCCTGGCATTGTTAACGTCCTCGTTAACAACAAAAAGCGATGCTTATGCAAATTAATAAAGATTGATCTTTCATGTTTCTTAATAATAACAAAATATGAATACACAGGAATTGACACCACATGTACGTGAACAGCACAATGAACGCATAAATGCTTCAATGCACGTTATGCAAAAAAGAAAAACAACAACAAAATCGATACACGCGAAAAGTAATATGTGTTGCAAATGTGCTCACTTCGGAATTGCACGCTTACGTGCAGAGCGCCTCGGGAGCTGAACGGTGAATTCCTCCCTGGCGGATTCTGCTTCTTCTGACGATGATGTGTCGTCTTCCAAGTGTGTTTTTCTTTTACGGTCTGGGCTTTCAATCGTCGATAGTCCACAACTAGACGCTTCTCTCCGTTCTTCTTTTGAACAAGGATCACGGGACTTGCGTAAGCGGAATGCGTCTCGCTCACAATCCCCTCTCGTTTCCATTCGCTGACGATCTCGCTAATCGTTTCTCTTTCTGACACGTTTTTTTCGGTAAGGCCGAACCGCAACTGGTGAGCTTCCTGGCACTTCTGGTATGTCCATTTCAAGGACGTTTGTGCACCCAAGCTCGCTCAAGATTGTAGCGAAGCATTCCCGATACTCGTTCAGGAGGTCAAGCAGCTCATTATTTTGCCCCTCGGTCACCGACGGACCTACTTCGACCTGATCCTTGTCTATCGGCTTCCGAATTGCCGTGGTGAAAACCCCTTGTTTCTCGGTTTCGTAACTCTCTTCCGCTCGGTTTCTCTGGTTGTCCTCTTCGCCGGGTGTCTTTACAATGTCGACAGCAGTGACACGTCCAAGACGCTGACCCTTTTTAATGACTACACCGTTATTTCCGTTTGGAAATACTGGAACAGCAATCTCTCCGTCTTTCATGTCAAGAAGAATTTCTTTTCCACAATTGTTGAAAAGGACGGGGCCAGTGACATCAGATTCTGATGATAGCGGCATCCAATCTATCACGTTCGCCTGGAGGGTGGACCTTTCGGTTGTCTTTACAATCAACTTCGGATCTTCGCTCAAGGGTTCGAGGTGGGAGAAAGGGCACTGACTCTTGTGCCAAAACCGTAGACATCCGCCCAGCCTAGCATAGGTCACGTACGGGAGCTCGGTGAAAGTTCGACCAACGAGCAGGTCGACCGACTGGGCTTCGTCTGGTACAACAAAAATTGGGATGTTCTTCCCGGTAACACCGTCAATATCCAAGTCTGCTCTGCATTTACCAATTGTCCTTACTGCCATGACGTCCTGGTTGCCGAATCCATAAAGAGGTGTTGCGTCTCTCATGAGCTCAGCACCGCAACGAGCCGCCGCAGACGCGCGCAAGAGGCATCCGGAACTTCCGGTGTCAATCATTCCAATGAGCTTTTTGGCGCCATTCCATGTGACTTGCTTGAGGAGCACTTCAGAGAAACTCCTCTCTTTTGAGTTGCTTACGGTGTTGGTCTCACTCCTAGGAGCTCTTTCGATGCAGCGATGCTGAGTGTGCCCGGTTTTTCCACAGCTCAGGCACTTTAGTGGGCGCTTTGGCTCTGGACAGTCACGCGCGATGTGACCGAACCGTGAGAAGTTGTAGCACTTACGCTCACCCTTTTCGTTGTGTATCGGTGATCTCTTATCCTTGTTGTCTCTCTCGTCACCGGTTTTCTTGACAGACGTCATACCCGCATCTCGATTTCGCGGTGTGTCGGTAGCAGCCCCTTTTTCAAGCTGTCGACCGAAGCGCTCTTGTCGCTCCCGATCGATTCTTTCGAATTCCTGTATGTCGTGTAAGAGGTCATCACCGTCCTCGTGTGTTCTCCCCATTAACATGGTGCACAGTTGCCTCGAACGCAAGTCGGTGAGTACTTGCTCGCGAGTATCGCAGAAGTCGAGGTTTGCCTCTCCACAAAGACGGATCTTCAAGTGGAAGTAGGCGATCGTGCTCTCGTTTCGCTGCTGGACACGGTCTTGCATTCTTCTCCAGCGTTCCTCTGCTCGGGTCTGGCTAACGAATGTTCGTCGAAACTGGTACTCTAGATCTTCCCACGACGCAATTTCTGCATGGCGTGAGCGTAACCAGTCTTTGGCAGCTCCTGTGAGATGTGATTTTGCCGTTTCCAGGAGGAAAGGAGTCGGCCACTTGTGAAGAGTCGCCGTCCTTTAAAGGTTCTCAATCCAGTCTCGCGCTGCTGCAGCGTACTCGCTTCCGTCGAAGTTGGATATGTTCTTACTCAGGTCAGGCATCACCTGGAACGTCGCCACGCCGCTCACCTCCGCTGCGCCTGACTGCGCTGGAAGGGCAAGTCGTCCCAAGAGGTCCGTTAACAAACGATCCTTTTCTCGAATCATTCCCAAGAGCTCGCGAAAAGAAAACTCGTCTCCCAGGGAGTGAGCAACTTCAGGTGAACCTGCCTGACTCGGAGACGCTCCCGATGCTTCCTGGTTCATGGCGAAGCGTTGAGCTGTATACATGTAATTACACCCAACACACAGGCTCGCACAAACAAAATAAAACCGCAACATAATACACTACATCTCCTACGCAAAATGATAAGTCTGTTGATAAAGAGTTCCACAGGGAGATGAAAAGTCCGACAGTACCTGAACCTTGAGTTCCGCACAATGGGAAGCCCCCAATCGTAGGCACTCACACACACGTCACCCACCTGTCGCACTGTGGGTCGCTCCAACCGGACTCTGATCGCACCTGACTCGTCGATCCAGGGTCCGCGGGTTTGGATGCCTGACGCACTTGATTGCTTGTGTCACTCTTCGGTCCGCTCTTTGTTCCGGGGAGTTGGTTGATAATCCCACTTCTGATATGTAATCGATTGGTTGTTTCAAGTAAAATAACTTCTTGAAAATAAACGACGTCTTGACAAATGTTTTTTTTTTTTAGAATTAAAGAAACAAAAGAAACACTGGATTTAATATTCTTGATACAATTTTGGTTACATGACGGACACTATTGGTGGTCGCGTACCACCATCACACACACACTCTCGCTTTGAGTCCCGCTGTTAGACTGCCGCATAGTTTTCTTGAGCAGCTTGGTCTCGCCCAAGGCTGTAACCCGATCCGCATCCCGCCCGACGCCAGCCAGTCGCGCCCTCAAGGCACGGGCATCCACGTGCGAGACCCTTGGCGCCGAGGAGTTCGAATAAATCACAATCTTCCGAGAACACAACCTTGCGCCCAGCGAAATAAAAGAAAAAGGCAAAACACAATGGCGCTTGCTTACACACCGTGCTACAAAAGAACATAAAGTAGAAAAATCAGTTCTTACAAGAGCTACCGCCGTAGGCACGGCGCGCGACACAGAGCGCTGCATGGAGCCAAGCGAGAAACGCGGCCGCGGTGAACGAGTCCGATAGCGACGAAAACGAACTAAAACACTCACAAAAAATATTCCTATGGCGCTTCAAATCATCAAAGTGTAAGAATAACCCCTAGTTTCGGTCGAAAAGACATGAATATAGAATTTCGGAGAAATTATTCTCCCGGCTGCCAGGAGATAGACACGGCCCAATTCTAGAGGTAATCTGGAAAAGTATCTTTTAGGAAAACAATCAATTGTCGCGAAGTAGGTTGCAGCGCACTTACTTTGACGAGACGCGACTTGAAAGGTGTACCGAGAAGGAAGGTGTCCAAGAAGATTCAACACGATGTAGCACAAGGTGTCACAAAAAATGCTTGGGCTTTCTTGCAGAAGCAGAAATCCGCGGCAGCCACGCAGGGCGAACACACGCTGCACGCCAAACTAGATCCCGCAAAACGCATTCCGAGATTGCAAACGTCTAATGCGTCATCCGTCAAATCACGTGACCACGTACCTTCTTCCCCGATTTCGGCTTAGGGAGAGAGAGAAAAGGAGAGAAGGAAAGGCCAAAACGGGAGTGTACACACAAAAGGCTTATCTTCTAAAGGCATCCCAACCAGGACCTGGTCCTGATCCCAACAATGACCACAACGACAGGATTTGTCCCTTGTACCCAAGGTTGATAGTGCAGTGAAAGCTACGTGTGGCCTTGGGCTCGAGGCAGGTGCCGTGGTCTGCCTTATCACCAGCTTCTAGACTGTAGGCACGTGACCCTAACCGGAGACACGATTGGCCTAAAACACGCATAGCGTCTACCCTACTGTCAATGCCGAGTGAACATACAACTCTATGAAGCCCAGCTTTTGAACTTCCAAAGAAGCTGTACAGCTCAAAAGTGAAACAAAACGATGCGCGTTTGAAGATAGTATGTTTTACGCTGTATAACGCATATTATAATTTTAAATGAAAAAATAAGCGCGACTATTTTCTTGCGCACGATGTTCACAAATCAATAGATAAATAAATATGTATATATTTTTACCAATAAATTTAAAATTATGTGTACACTGTTAGGTTCGCGTTTTTAAAGTTCAAATTTTTTTACAAAAGAGTTACACATAAAAGACACCACGGAGAGCACATCTTCCGACTTTCAACAAACGATGAATCGCAGCGCTCGCAAACGGAATGTTGCGATGTTGCGCGAACGGTTTTTGAATGATGCTGCGGTACTCTGGGCGCAACGGCTTCGTAGCCGTTCGAAGGGAAAAGGATTCGGGACGACGAAGTAGCGTCTTGCATCTTCAGTAAGCTAACGGTTCGCGTTTCCCCGCTCAATATAGCAGGGAAACATGAACAAAATTAGTTTCACTGCTAGATTTAGCGGGAAAATTGACGTCACGTGACATACGTACCAATTCAATTTCTCGCTAAATTTAGCGGGGCGGTTACACCGATGGCGACGCCGACACCGCTGAACTCGGAAACGGGCGCTTAAGAGCTGCGATCTAAAATCCATTATTTGATTAACTCGCTTTCCGATCTTATGCACTTCGTCATATTGGCACATGTCAAACATACAACCAAATTTTATTTGTCGCTCAATCTTCAAAATGCGCGATTGATTAATTGGTCCAAATACCTGGAATAACTTCACTTTAAGGATGTTAACAATAGTTAACCAATTACATGAGACTCATGCAATATAGATCAATAAACTAGTGTCTTGGCGAGTACATATGACTTATTGCTTGCACGACCGAAACGGGCCCATATATTATTATCAGGGGCTATATCTGCACGCGTATATGGCGATATATGACCGTATTTACGCACGGGCACATCTGGCAGTATTTGCCCACTTATATGGCGAGATATGGCCGTATTTACGCGCGTATATGGCCAAATCTGGCAGTATTTGACTACTTATATTATTATATAAGGCCGTATATAAAATATATCAGGGCCATATCTGACATTTTTGTACGGGGTCCCTGACCGACTCCTCGTATTCAATGCCTCCTTTGGAGGACTCCATAAGTGCTTGTGAGACCGAACCAACTGTGGCTGTTGCGAGGACTTGACCAAAACGCCGACGAAGACTACCAGAGGTTGAAAGACTATGTGCTCTCGTTTTATGACATTCAAGAGTCGACACCGGAGAAACCGCGCCGGGAGGCGGGACCAGAAGTGTCCTCCACAACGACACACAGCTTTATACAATTCACAAGCCTAAGGTTTGAGGAACTTTTAGAGTGAGCTGGTGTTTCAGGGCCAGTTTGCTCGAAGCTGGTTAACTAACCGCGGTTAACCGGATTTCCCTACGAGGGGGAATTTTAGGTCACGTAACCTGCAGAGTAGGGACGCCGGAGTAAAATAGTACTGTTATGACCCGTCCCATCTCCATGTGTGTGTGCGTGCGTGGGAAGCTCATCGAACCATTTTCCCAGTCGTTAGGACCACTTGGGGGGAAGGATTAGCCGAGGCTTAGCCGAACGCTCAGGGCCTTGCCAGTCTGGCTGGCGTCAGCCGCTTCTGGGGAAGCGCCGCTCAAGGACTCCTCTCCCTCACGCCATGTGCCAACCCTTCTGACCTCTACCCGCGGCTGGCGCCGAGGCGGCGGAACGCGACAAGGTGTGTTCTGAGCTTTCCGGATTCTTCTCCGTCACGGTGGTGGGAGGGGGGATTAAACAGCGCCGGGTGTCTGCGGGGAAACAATCCAGGGATCGTCCAGCAGCCAACTCGAAGACCTTGGAACTGTTCCCCACCCCCTTTGTAAGATTCAAGAGTGGGGGATAATCGTCGCCTTGCCTTTCCCAAACGTTAAGCTCCCCTTGGGGGAGAGCTCCGCTGGTCCGATTGCCCTCGGTCGCTTCAGGAGAAGCACCGCCCACGGAATCCTCCTCTCCCTCGCGTGTCCACAAAAACCCCGACCGTTCGAGAGACGGTCGTCTTCGATCACATATGTCGCTATGAAATAAACCTGTTAAGTTTTCCCGACTTACTGGTTCGGACGTTGTTCGCGAGAAAGGTGAGACGCCAGCGAGATGACCATGCTACCCGGGAGACGAGGCTGGGCGTCGACACCTAACAGTACATAGCATCAGACAATATGTCTGCTACGGCTGCTCGTTACGCTTGGGAACATTTATTTTTACGAAGATGCGTCATCCTCGTGCCACGAAAGGGACATTTCAACACAGAGTCTACAGTCGGAGTCGACGGCAGCTCGCCCACCGCCAGACGGCGAGCGTGCTGTGTGAGCAGGGATATGCTTCACTGGTCACGTCAAGTTCGAGTTCACGCATCGCAATCTGAAGTGGACTTGTTTCAACGAATACTACAGTCAGCGGGACCTTCAAAATATATTACCTAGGTGAGTGCCGCGATGTCTCCCGAGAAAGTTATGAGATCGTACCGCTATCAAAATGTCATGTCAGCAGATCTTGTGTTGTCATCAACGTCCAGCTTTCTTTCTTTTCTTTTTTTCACTATTAAAACCTACCTTGAGCCGCAATCGCATAGTAGTGAAACAAATCACTCACCGAAAAACTGCCTCTAATCGCGGAGTTGGGTTTGTAGTACAGTTCGCTTTGTATTGTATTTGCAGCGCATCCTCAACACCGACGGCCCCCTTGCAGCGGCAGACGGTTCAACGAAGGCAAGATGTAAAATAAAAACTTTCCTCAGAAGCAAAGATCCGTTACCTCAACAGATGTTGCCGGAACGGATGCCGGCACGGCATTCAATCGAACTTCAGTAATGTCGTCTGTGAACTTGTGCAACTGGGAAATAAACAAAGCTTCTATCATGAAAGAAGTGTCCATGTTTTCTTTGGCGCTTGTCTTTCGTCAATTTATTTTGTTTTCGGATAACTAGATGTCCTGTTAGGATTATAAAGAGAGACGATCACAACCAATATGAAATCGAAAATGAGTCAGGCGACATCAAGCATCAGCATGAAACGGCAGAGGATTTGGACATTGGATGAACAATTACAACTAATTCGGGCAGTGGGGAAGCGTAAATATCGAATTATGGGGAAGTTCAGTGCTACGATTACGACCCAAACAGAAAGACAGGCATGGGACGAAGTTTACAGAGCCATGGGCTGTTTGCGCACACCAGAGCAGTTACGGCAGTGCTGGAGGAACCTTTTAAAAAAGACCAGACAACTGTACAGCTTATACAAGAAGCATAAACAGTGCACAGGTAAGTTTATTATGTTCTTAAGTTAAACATATATTGCATTGATTTAGTGATAATATATGGACAATCAAACCTAGCAACGTGAATGTGGACATTCCAATAATCGTGCACCTTTGCCCTCTGCTGGGAATCGACTTGTCATCTTCCAAGAACAGCAGTAAAAGCAGTGTAACAGCATTAGAAGACAATCTATAAGTTCTGCACAGATTGTATGCACCTCGTAAAACAGCTCTAGTGGAAGACCCAAAACTTTGGACACACTATTAACACACATTTTTAGAGAGCGCAATGGTCGAGGCCGACAGGCCAAACTGTAAGAAAGTAAAAATTGCATGATTACATAGTCCACAGTTTCAGCAATGTTATCTCGCAGTTACTGAATTTTTAAAAGAACGCCTTATGCACTATTTGTTTATTTTGATTTTCTCATGAAAGTTCCATTTACATACTTGGTGGAACAGTGAACCCCACCTCCTCCGTTTTTGCTCGTGACTCGAGTAAGTAGTAGACGAGACGAAATTACTATGCCTTAATTCCTAGGTGCTGGGCCAAACACCCATACCCTGACGCCCCTCATCGAAGCCGTCCTCGAGGTGATCGGCGAGGACTCTCCCAACCTGTGCGGGTTGGATGCCACCATAGGGGACTGGTTTCTAGACCCGATTGTGTGACGAGTAAATGGTGCTAAGGAGCCGGTCATAGTAAAGCAGAACGGTCGCTCCAGGCGATTGGCTCTAAAAGACGAGGACAAATGTTGATAACAAGGTGGGCATGTTGCCATTTGAATAGCATTACTGCCGAGTACTTTTATATTAAAACCACAGGCCAGATTCCCGAAACTTTCTTACGACAAAAAGTTAGTAAATTTATTTTACGAAAGAGTTACAAACTTTTGAGTATTCCCGAAGCAAAATGTTCGTACGTTTTGCGTACGTTTCGACGAAATCCGTAACTTGCGCAAAACTTACAAACATTTTGCTTTGGGAATACTGAAAAGTTCGTAACTTTGTCGTAAGATAAATTTATGAACTTTTTTGTCGTAAAAAATTTTCGGGAATCTGGCTTTGTTTTATTTCAAAGGCGGCTCGAAATATAAGTCACGAAACCATCTTCCAGAGTGCACTCCAAGATCTGACGAGGCACAGTGCTACCACATTTCTAATTATTTTCAAGAAGTCTGTAAGAGTACCACCGAAGCTACAAATTTATGAAATAGGACGGCATGCAATGACAAATCAGGTGGTAAAGCTGTTTACCATCATCTTATAAAAATTAAATGCAACAAATTGGCAATGGCTTTTTTTATGCTAACTGTAGAAGGTTTTCAATATGTATATTAAAAGATCACAGACAGTACAATCATCCTGTGGCTAGTTTTACCAGCTTAGGAAAATTGGCTCAAACACTACCTTCATTCTGGTTGTGAAGTTAACTACCCCCATGACGGTGACCTGTGCGAGTAAAATCAATGCCAGTGAAACTATGTGCTGTAATGTTTCAAGTTGTCCTATAAATGTGCACCGTGAAACGTGGTTTGACTGGACATGTGGCCACTAATTTTATGAACTGTTAGTCACATAGCTACACAGCTGCATTCGAACCTTTAGCAGTGAACATGTATGAACACACGCATGCAAATGCTCTTCACAACCAAATGCGCACTTTCTCACACCATGTATTGGGCAATTGTGCAAGAAGTAACGACACTGTGCTCCGACCTCAAGCCTGCACGTCAGTGTATAAACCAACTTAGATAGCAAACGTTGTCCTCTGCACCAACGCGTATGAATGAATTTTGGCACAGCATCGACAGCTTTATCTGGGTTACAAACTTCGCACAGTGTGTTCTCTTTGCTCATACTGACAAGAACAAAACGTGACCACCTTTTACCCCAGGGGAATAGATCCACAACCTGGTCCCCCTGGGAGCGGAACAAGTGCAGAAGTGCTGCACGAGCGTCTGCCACAGGAGGCGGTGCAGCAGGCTCCAACAAATGTGCCGTACAGCCGACGTTGGTGCCGGGAGGCTTCACAGCGGTTCCTGCAGGAGATAGAGAGGCAGCAGCATCGGGAGGGAGCGTATCTCCTGCTGGAGAAGGAGTGCACAGAAAGGGTTAAGCAAGCTGCCACGGCAACGATCGCAGCAGCAACTGCCGCTGAGGAGTTATACCATCAGCCAAAAAAATTACTAGAGGACCAAACAACTTTAATTGAACTGGAAACACAGCGTGCAGAATTGCAAATCAAATTGTTAAAAAAACAATTAGGAGAAGAGTAAACATTGACATACTATGCTGTTTTTAATTTTCATTTTGAATGTATTTGTTTACATATGACAAAGCCAACACAGCTGCTGAGAAATAAAATCCTATTTACTTGCAACTGTCAATAGATTTCTGGATTCAGATCTGCTATACCCCGTCTTGTCCTACGATGGACTAAAGCCCAATGCTACAAGCCACCGGGTCCAATCACGAGCGTGTTTGAAACCATGTGGTATATTTGCTTTGAGCCCTAGTCCTTCGTTGGGTGGGATGGAATATAACTAAAGCATGTACAGCATATTAAAAATGTTATATATCAACATTGTATCACAGAGGATGAGAAGTTGTAAAAGGTAATGTTTGACGACTTTACATCATTGGGGGTACCTTGCCAGCAATATGCACTGTTACTCAAGACCATGCAAAGCAGCATGTGCAATATATTGGTATACTTACACTTAGCCGAAGAACTGGCTGACGATAGCGTCCCGAGCCTCAATGCTTTCGTCACGGCCCGCTGCCACGGGCTCGATAGGAACATCTTAAAGGGGCCCTGCAATCATATTTAAGCGTCTACCTTTTTTGCGGTTTCCACGTCTCTTGAAGTTCGGGCAAGCCAGCGGGCACGGAGAGAGTAACTAAATATCAGTGCGTCATATTTTAACCGGACGACGCGGAAACCTCCTCTACCGACGAGGGCAACCCGCGGTACCGAAAGCGCGCAAAATGTGACGTTTTTGGTCCTGGGCTTACTACTGGTCAGAGCCGCTCAAAGCATCTTTTTAGTCGAAATACAAAATATAAGTGGCGCGAACCGTTTCAATTATTTATAAAAGTAGTTCTTGTTCAGTATTTTAGATCAGAAAAGAAACGAATGCAGTTTTTTTTAGAGTACGGAAACAAGAAATGACCCGTCGACATATCCGCCACCGAGCGGTGGAAAAGGCGGCGCATACTAGAAAGGAGTAGTGGGATCAGGCGCCGACACGGAAAGGTCCCGGATGTACGCGGCGGCACTGCGCTCGTATGGAGAGGAGGATCCGACCGGCTCCGAGCGTTCCGAAGGCCTTCGGCGAGAAGCTTTGTCTTGCGGTTTGGCCGTTTCGCGTAATGGCAGACCGAAGTGGCTCCCATTCTGAACTGATCTTTACCCCATGTTTGCTGTCGTTTGTGGCCAATGAAGTGTCATGCCGAATTAGTGTTTAATCGCGCAGCAAATGCAATGAGAGCCGCTCTGGCTGCCCGCTGCATACAGCCTATCCAGAACTTGCTTTAGTGGCGCCCTCTCGCGCCGTCGACACGGAGTGCGGCAGCCGTGAGCGCTCGCAATGAGCCCACTACCCCTCTTCTAGTTCAGGGCCACTCAAGCAACCAAGGACGTCATGAGGGAGGTTATTTTTTGCTTGTTTTTGTAATTTTAATTTGCCAATACCTTTTAAAATAAAGCGAATTTCGAGAAAAGAAAAGTTTCACTAAGTTACTACGTTCAGTGCGCTCAGGTTCAATGCAAATTAAAAACCAGTAAAAACGTCCTTGCAGGGCCCCTTTAAGGGAGGACAGTCCTTGGCATGCTGCAGAGGTATGTCTTGGCCAGGTTGTGCAGGACACAGCAGACGACAGTGATGTCGCAGCATCTCTCTGGCAGTATCCTCAACTCAGCATGGAGACGGTGAATTCTGCGCTAGAGCTGGCCTATCGTCCTGCACAGTTTACAAATAGAGTACGATCTGTTATCCTTTTGAAGAGGTTTAATAAGAACATCTAATGAGGTCGGAATGTGATGTCTATCATCGCTCCAGCCCACTGAAAACATGGTATTATGCTTATTACTTTATATTTTTGCTGGAATATTTTAACATAGAAATGATATGCAGATTTTGTTAAATATATCAGTGATGTGATTGGTCCGAGTCCTCTTGAATCAGTCAAAAGTCATTTTTGGAGCAACAAAAAGAACTTCTGTAGCATAAGCGCATATTCATTTCTATTCATTCCAATGCAAACAGTATGTCAAGATTAATTTGTCGGCCGGTCCAACTAAAAGGCAATGTCTACATCGCCTTCTCACAAATGTTCAAACCTTTGTTAGCATCAACTGCGCAGCAGGAGCCCCTCAAACACAAATTTATAGTGTTTAGTTGCGTAGAGAAGCACCATGACAGGGTGACAATCAAATGACAAGTGATGAAGGACAGCACAAACTGCTTTGAATGGTTATTTTAGGTACTGAATGCCACTGAAATAGTACAATAACATTGATCACAAAAACGTATGTTTCCTTCAAGTTCTAGAGGTTGTAATAAAATTGCAATTTATTATCCAGATAAAAAACAAAGCACTTGTCATTTGATTATCAACATAATTACATTTTATCTGTAGAACTTCATAGCAAAAACGGCACGTGAACGAAATTTAAATACGATCCCGCCGAACTCATTTATGTTCTTCCTGTGATTCCATCCACTGCTCCTGTGAATTTAGTTCTAACCTACTCACACCTATAGAAAATTGATAGCTAAACAAATGAGTTGGCATAAATAAATAAACATACAAAAGAGCAGAGATAAATGTTCTTGCATTACCAAAGTACCCTTGCTAAATCTCGAATTCGAAAAAGGTACTACCAAGATCTGGCAATCTATCATATATACGAGCCGAAGTTGCATTCAGGAATTGTGTTGCGTCTTGCATTGTAGGAGTGCTTTCCCCTTAATACGTTGTGTGCTCCGGCGAAGCAAAACATGCAAAATTGCTATGCCTCCTTCGTGGTGTTTGCTTTTCTGCAGTACACCAGTGCGTGGTGAAAAGCCTACTCAACGGCACTAGCTAACCCTCCAGAATAAACAGACGACTAACATGAAAATTATTACGAAACTTCCTGATATTGTCTGTCATTCATACAAAATATGATCGAATAGTATGTTATTTGGGACGATAATCAAAAGTTTTGGAAACCTGAAAACTTAATTGCGTAAACATATCGTAACGGTCCGGCTGGGCAGCGAGGCCCGATCTTTTAAAGTGACATTAAGTTTTGGCACAGCGTTGGTGCATATTCCTCACATTTTGGTTAAATGCAGCAGGACATAACAGAGTATTCACTTTGAGGCAAATGGCGCAGCAATCCCATCACTGATATAATGAAAACGTTCTTCGCAAAAACCTGCAAGGAAAATGCAGTTTGAGATAAGCAGTATTTAAAGGGAAACTCCGGTCCATACTTTCGATTTTTGGATTATGACTTCTTTTAGCGCAGTCAGCTTTCCTAAATTACAAGGTGTAATTTTTTTCGCGTTATTGTGCGTAGTTTTAAAGATATTGACGCCTCAAAGTTTTGTTTGGGGCGCGGCCGACAAAACCGAAACTAGCCGCTCGAGGCCCCGGCAACTCTGGAAATCAGCCGCTATGTGGACGTGACGTCAGGATCGTTCTCGTTCAACGAGTACGCAGGCCAAGCGGCACCTACCTCTGTTGCGCTAGCCGTCTAGAAATAGAAGCTAAGCTGATTTTGTTTTAATTTAGTATACGTGGTAGTTATCCAGCATATGTAGCAAGAGTTTGTGCGTATACCCAAAAGCTAGCGCTGGAAAACGAGTGAACTCGTTCGGTGTCGAAATCGGCGGCTGGTTCCGTGCGTGGGGTGTTCCGTACTCGTGGCTAGGCCTAAATTGTCATCGGGGCTCCGTGGATGGGGCGGCGTTGCTCTACGTCGCGCTGCCAGTGACGTACAGTACTAGGGGCCCTCTCGCTTTCGCGCTGCAGGTCAGTCCCGAACACAAAGCTTTGAGGCTCTCCGGCGAGGGCCGCGGCGCCCGAGCACACGCGTGCTGGGCTGTACACGTCTGTTTTTTCGTTCTTTTTTTCTCAGGCGCGTAATAGCCGAATTTGTAAGCTACAACACTAATTTACCACATAAGTTCGTCTAAATGGTAAATCTATTTTGTAAAAATAAAGAAAAAAACTTGCCGCACTCAAAAAAAAAAGAAAATAAACTTCTATAGGCAGACATTTTCTTCTGAAAGCTAGCAAAAGTTTTTGTGGGTGATAGAGGAAAACAGAGAACGTTAGCAAGGTGAGAAGAACACTTTATTTCCCTTCTTTCCCTCAAAGAAGCGCACTTTACACTACTCCACCGCGCAACGGGTGCGCCCGTCCGGACCGGAGGAAAAAAAGAGAACGATCCTGATGTCACGGCCCAACGTTGCTTTAGCGATCGGCAACGCGCTGGCCGCCCGCTAAAGAGCAGCGGCTCGCGGCGGGTCGCATTTTTATTATCGGAATTCGTGGAGAATGCGGCGTCCCCCTGACGTAATATTTTGGCTGGGGTCGTATTTTGTGTCACTAGAGCGATTCCAGTAATATATTTCATTTTGAGTTTTGGCCGGAGTTGAACTTTAAGAGGATATGTTTGGATATGTCTGTACTCAAACTGTCGAGAAACAAGACCTGCCTAAGCAATGTGTAATTTTTTTTTTCATAACGCAAACATTGCTTTGTTTTTTTTCTCAGAATTGCTTTACATTTAAGCAATATGGAGTAACAAAAAAAACTTAACTGCTATTGTTTGAAAAGTATAAACAGTTAGTAAAACCCTGTAGGTTAATAAACCCAGTCATACAGCACCAACAGGAAGGATATGTTTCAGAGAAGTTCTAACTTCTATTCTGGAGTTGATCCAGAAAAGAGCAAATGAAATATAATAAGTAATGTGACGTATAGAGTTAACTGGCAAATGGTTGAATTTTGTGAATTGACTTACTTCATTTCCAAAAAGCTGGCTAACCTTAGACTAAACATTACAAGCTATGGCAGTAGGTTATAGCCAGTAGTATAAATAAGGTATAGTAGAGATACGCCTTCCTTTCCTTGCTTCTGAGCAGCCGTAGCCTGCTATGCAAGAACATAAAAATGGCAACAAATGTAAAGTGCAGGCACATCCATATGAAAAGGTTTAAGTGCCTCAAGGTGCCGAAACACTGAACCGTCGAACCAGGACGCATAGCCTGGTTTTACCGTTCCAGGATGCTCCTCGTTGTGCTATGCGACGCATTTTAGGCGACCTCCGCTGCTGATGACGGAGACAGGAAGGGCGTCACCAGCCATGGCTTGCAGGTGTAGCCGCTGTCTCCAAGCAGTAGACCATCGTAAATCCCATCGGCTAGCTTGCCTGACAACCAGCCCTCGGTGAATATCCTTAAGTCGTGGGTGCGTCCAGGCCATTTCGCAACCACATTGCGGACACGGTAAAAGACGTCAACCTCTAACTGTACATTTATCGAACCGTACAGATGGCGGTTAACGTACACCTCCTCATGCACTTGTGGTGCCTGTATCCGAATGTAAGTGCCATCAACAGCAACCACGACCGAAGGAACCCCACCGATCTCAAAGAAGGCCTGTTGCAAGGCATAACCCTCAGCTTCACCTGGCTATCTGCATTGTAGGTGAATTTGAGTCAGTCTGTAGCACTATGACATTAACAGCGATGGCATTGTTGTTATGAACACATGCTTAAAAATAACACAGCTATCATTCATCTTCATCAATAGTGAGCAATGCAAACCTGGTCTGCACAATGACAGTACTCAGTAGCCGCAAGACTAGCTCAGTAGCACCTAGTGCATAGTTGGGAGTGCTGAAACCAGGCTGTTTGTAAATGTTTGCACTCCTACTTTATTTGTAGTTTAGTAGGATTTGCACCTCCATTAATAATAGGTACTAAGGGAGTCATTTTGTACACTCCAGTTGGTTCGTGTAATTTGACTGCTCAGTTCACTGGTGTGCATGTCACGCTCATAACCAGGGAACAAATATCGAGCGCTGAAGCAACACTATTAATATTCCTTTAGGGAGGTACCAGTATACGGGGGGATCGATGCGCTGGCAGATATTCAGGCTACCAAGCCTACAGCTTAGGAAACGAAAACTGAAGTGTCATTGCACAGGTGGTGCGCCGTAAATAAATTGCAGAATCGATGTGCTGACAAGACCATCTTCAACGAATTTAAGTGTTCTTAGGTGCTCGAATTCAGGCACAATTCATGCACCAAAATGTCTATACTGGTGATTACTCATCGAGCAATCTAGGTCCAGGGTTCTTTCTCAGAAAACTGGCGTGCACATGCGTCTAGTATCGGAACGCGCCAGAAGATGCTCCAAACCACTTACCCTATGAAGTCTCGGGCACGACGTGCCAAGGCCAGAGTCACCCGCCTCACAGTGCGCGAAGCAGTGGAGACGTGCACACGGATGTAGTCCCCTGCGGTGATGACGAAGTTCCCCGTGGCGTAGAACTGCAGGGCGACAATGACCTGCTGCTCTGCAGAGAGGGCGCGACTGCGACGCGTCGGCCGCTCCAAGTCCGGGCACAGTGTGTCGGCAAGGAACACAATACCCGCGCGACCGAATCGAAAGCCCTCCTGCAGTTCGTCCTCGTTGAACTCCTCCAAAGGGTTCAAGTGGTCACGGAACACACGCTGCCGTCCCGTAATCACAACAGCGTACTGGGTGAACACGCGCTCTCTTCGATGTGGGCGTCGTGTCACAGTCCACATTGCGTCCCTTATTTTCGCCGATCCGTCCGCAAATCAGTTGTCAGTCAGTCCCGTAGTCAGTCGGCGGGCGAGTCGGAGGGTCGGTTGGGCAAACGGCAGAGAAGACAAACATGAAAAATCAGCTGATAACTAAAGCGCGGGAAACATGCGTCGCAAGATACGAGAACAAAACAACGAATCTGTAAAACGAGCGTTTCGCCGCAGTAAGGTTGTAACGCCTATTGGCTGAGAGAAAAAAGTAAAAACAAGAAAACAACAAAAAACGGAAGTGACGTCGGTTTGCGTTGTTTGTTTTTGCTTTTGTCAGTTTTGTTTTTACTTTTTGTTTTTTTCAACCTCCTTGAACGTGTGTGTCGTTTTTAAGCCTACGGTTGGGCACTTTTCGGAGATTTCGCGTCGGTTCAAGCGGTCTTTGTTTTTCTTGTTTTATACGTTATCGTGTTATGTGCTGCCGTATTGCCGAGTGTAATAATCGTGGAGTTGGTCGTAGTATTCAATGCTTGGGAGCGAGCGTCGACAGTGAAGACCACAGTGCATTCATGCAAGCTAGCGGGCCCCGTCTCGACACGTCGAGGCCCATGGGACGCTTGTTCGGAACATACAAGGTGAGTGGATTTTACCTACTGTTGGCGTTCGATCGTCGATTCGACACCGCTGTGGTGGAATTTGATAGCGCGTGGCTACCTCACGTAGCGTCGGGAACAAAGAAGAAGAGAATAAAGATAATCAACGGGAGTAGCTGCCCATTTGAACTAGAAGGCAGCAAGGTAATTCCCATGTCGTTCTGGGCAGAGCTGTCCAGAGTTTAAAATTCGAAGGTTTGAGAATTGAGATGTGCAGCGTTATGATCGTATTGAGACACGGCACTCCATGCGGCTCAGGGTGCCGCCGGCGCCGCATTTGCATTCAGTAATCGCACTTATAGAAGGACCAAGCGCGTTGAGAATGTCAGCTTTTGGCGAGCTCCAGCAGTCACAAAAGAGTTCTGTCCAAAAACAGAACGCTTTGCAAACAGATCAAACGACGCAAGTGGACCTCCCGGCGCGTCTTATTTCCGGCGGGTAATAATGTTACTTACTGTTCATCTGGTTGACCTACTTATTTAGGAATGGCGTTTTCTGCACCAATACTGTATTCCGCCTCGTGGCACATTCACACCTGCAGCAGAACTGCTAAGCGATTCTGCTACTGATTGATTGCGAAGAGTTGTACTCTTCCATAATGTGCAGGATAAAATGACAACAAATAAATGTGCCTCACTGTTCTAATTTTCTTTTGGTATGCAACTGGTTGTATTTTCTGCTACATTTTGATCAAAAAGCCACCGCGAGACAGGCATTACTGATGTATATTATCCTAAATAATGCTTGAGCATGAGACGAGGCATCAGAAATACTTCTATATGTGCCTGCTTTTTATGCTTTTGCAATTCACCGGCTCGCCCACTCTTCTCATGGTTATTGTTTTGTTTGGTGTAAATTTTCCACCCCAGTTGTCCGATGCTTGCGGCTGATGGCTTCTACCTACGTGCATCAAAGAGCAGGCCTGCTCCTTTGACGAGACAGCAGTGAAACATTACGAGTTCTATGTAACTGCAGCGACTGGGTCACCGATGCCGTTCCACTTCTTGCACTACACTCCACGTGGGTCAGAGGGCGAGCGCATGCCCTTTATGGGTTGTTGCCAGCCACAGTAAGTATGGCTTGGAGCCATGTCATGCGAGGGAAATGATTGTCACCTGAATAAAAATATTCTGGCGGGCTAGTTGGTTATACATACTAAATTACAAATAGCGCTAAGACAAAGACAGACAAAGAAGTGCCTGTCCTGTCCACTTCTTCGTCTGTCCTTGTCTTAGCGCTATTTGTAATTTAGCTTGTCACCTGAGTGACGTCAGTGCCGTTGGTGGGGCTATGACCGGTGGTCTGTGCTCACAGATCACCAAGCACCATTGCACTGTTCATGGATCAAGTAGCCGCTCTTGAGGAAGACCAGAGTGCTTGGAGAAGAGTTATGGTGTCCGCTTTTTCACAGGCTCCAGCTGTCGCAACAGACATTTTGCTGAAAGAAGCAATATATATGAATGAGTACACGGCGCTGAATGGCCGCAAAGGGGCCTCGCTTCTGACCGAGGAGGTCAAGATCGTCCCGTTTCAACAGAGCTACCTTTTGGGGAATGTACAACACAAAAAATAAAGGGCCCAAAAGTTGTGTACCTCGACGAGGTGTGGGTTATGGCAGGACCAATTTTCTCAAAGGTGCGGGTAGACACCAATGCGGCTTTGTTCCGTGACCGACACCTTCATGCGTGGTGGCACAAGGCAATCATTGCTTAACCTGGCTTAAAGTTAACGACTGGACTTGTCAAGGGTGGCATGCCTGAGAGTGGGACAGTAGACGGCTTTTATATACCAACTTCAGACTTCATTCGCCCCTTAGCTGACAGGGCACTGAAAGCTACATACTCGGTGAACCAGCCGATTGTCAGTCTTGCATCGCCCAATATGCCCTTAGCTTGTACAGATGTGCAGAGAGGACATGAGTCAATAAAAGGTTTACCCACCAACCCCGTGGCCTCTATCGCCCTGTCAGTGTAGGGGTGAACGGAGCGTAGGGCGGCAGAGTTGGTGGGGTCTGCTGAGTGCATCTGGCAGAGCAGCTCGATAGTGATGAGTTACTAGAGCACTTCTCACGCGGCATACCACTTTCATGCTGGTGACCACAAACCTTTCACGTCGCCTTGCAGTGGCCACTGCACAGTTAGCTAATACGAGCTTGATTTGTTTGTGCAACAGCTCAAAATTGACCATTTTATTATTCTCCTAGGCAAATAAAAATGATGCCTAGACATGACCCTCAAAATGTAAAACTTGGGAAGTATATTTGAAAAATATACTTCCGCTGCTTCCGCTGCTGCCGAGCGAGGGTAAAGAGTGAGGACACAACATGAACATGTCAGTCACACTTTTGGGGTCCTATTTATTCAAAGAAGCAAGTTCTTCGTTTCCTCAAATTGCGTCTCGCAAATGGCGTCATTCAATGTTACAAAAATGGGGCTTGCGAAGTCTCTAAATTGTGTGGTCCATTAAGTCGCCGCAAAACTGAAAGTGAGGAGATCTTGGTTGGGAGAAAAGACCGCAAACTTTAAAAAGGCGCACGTGCGCACAGAAAAATATCATTTACATTGCAATATCTTTAGAGGGCATAGGACAACCCACTGCATTGTTTTATTTATGTCAAAAACAAAATAAGGGACTTTGCAGTGTCCCTTCGACGATGATAGTGGCTAGGAGAGAAGCACGCGGCATCAGATGCCGTTGCACCTGTTACGATATATTATGGTTTCGTTTTGACTTAGGTTGCGGAGTGCTATCATCATCATCAATCAGACAATAAACTAGGCGGTTCAGGAAATGTGCAGCCTCGTGTGTCTCCTATAAAAATACGCACAAAACATGGTGTCAGAAGTGGCAAGCAGTGCGAAACGACTCGCAAACAAGTAAGAACCATTGAGCGACGAACGAAGTCCGTGAGACCGCAAGTGCGCCGCGAGCGAACGACCGCGACGACGTGACGACGTTGTCCGACCGATAAAATGGCGAGCAACATGGCGATCGAGCCACCAGAGAAAATGTGCCTCACCGGAGACCTTCGTGCCAACTGGAAGTCCTTCAAGCAACGCTTCGAACTGTACAGAGCGCGACACGGTTAGCGCGAACAAGCGATCGCCGGTTTTTCCAGTTTTTCTCTTTGAAACCGAGGGATCCCATCCAAGTTATTATTGCTATGGAAAGGGATCATTTAGTTCTATAACGTAAGCGAGAACATTTCGTGGTCGCTAATACTATTTAGAAATGAAATGCGAAAATGCGCCGATGTCGTGTTCGCGCTAACAGTGTCGCGATGTGTACGTGACTGCGACTGCTCAAAAGAACAAGTCAGACGAGCAAAAAGTTGCACTGCTGCTGACTCTAGCGGGATCAGGCGCCATCGACGTGTACAACACGTTGGACTTCGGCGAGCCGACAGCGACCGTTCCGGAACCGCGAAAAGTGCTCAGCGTTGTGGAGGAGAAGTTCGACAACTACTTCGCGCCCAGAAGAAACGAAGTGTACGCCCGATACCTACTGCGATGCAGGAAGCCAGAGCCGGGTGAAGCCTTCGATGCGATCCTCACAGATCTTAAGGCGAAGGG
>JABSTQ010008254.1:0-30199 GCA_013358835.2 Ixodes persulcatus | reverse complement strand
TGAGAAAATACAATTTGTATCTAAATTTTGAGTTCATCAAAACATTTTTCATAGCTCTTGTTTCCTTTGTTACTCAACCTAAACCATTGAGTTGAACAAAAAAAAAACAGCCTTCCTACAATCCAGTATCGACCCATTTAGTAAACGGTCTCAGATTTGACATTTTTATCGGATTTGTTTCCCTCATCACAAGGTGCTTTACACAGGGACACTTCTGTCTGAGATGATATGTTATCGGAACAGAATTTTAACTGTCTCTCACTACCTTACTGTGCAATGATACGTTTATGTAAAGAAATGTCTGAACCGCAGTGATTTAAACAATTTCTCATACCAAGAGCTCTGTTCCGCAAGTAAAAGCTCTTTTCTACTTTTCTATATAGACCAGATTAGCACCTGGATAAACACGTGTTGCCACAGCTAAAATTAAGTTTCTTAAAAAGGCAGTTTTGATAGTCTAATTTAACAAGAAATAAAGGAGCATAGGAATGACTCCTAAGCATAATAAAAGTACCTAGTTACTAACTTGCAGCATTAGCACACATGTACTTTGCAGCCTTGGCGGCCCTCGACAACAGTTTTCAATTCATTGGTAAGCCCACGTCACAAAGTAATTTTATCATATTCAACGTAATTTGATCTTCACATCATCATCAACTGAATTCAAATGCGAAGTTTAAATTCTTCATAACAACGTCGTTGAATATACTGATATAACATGGAATATAACTCATATCACCCTTTATTCAGTGAGCTCAAAAAGTATAAAATACTGTTATTTGACGACAACCTCCCCCTCCCCCTCCCCCCCCCCGGAAAAAAACAAAAACATTGCAGCTTTCAAAATCTAAAATGTATGTCATACAATTGATTGGACGTATTCGAAACCACAAAACGATACTACCACACAAGCTGGAGTTGTATATCTTTTTTTTTTTTTTTCAATCTGATATGAGCTCTACTTGCATAATTTACGCATAAATGTAGTCTTTCTTTACAAGTTATCAGATGACTCTACCCTGCGGATTGCACTGCAAATAATACAAAGCTGCCTATTCAGTTATTGAAGTAGAAAAAGTTAAAACACCTGGGATGTTCACAGACATCCATATCATTTGTATGGTTGTCTATGAACGCCCACATTCTTTTTAAACTTTATATTTAAAGTACTCTTAATCCAAACACGCTCCCTTTAACCATGCCTATTCAACATATGCATTATATGTGTGCATCGTATTGCGTTACCATTGTAAAAAAAATACATATGACGAACAAAGCTTTCATCTTACCAACTCTGTCGGGAAGCTTGCAGGTTCACTGAAACTGAATTATTAGCGCCAACACCGGAATTCGCTTCTTTTGCGCAGCCTGTTCTGAAGCATGTTGTCGTTCGCTCCCTTCTGGCTTGTGTGCGCGCCCCCAAATGATAACACCTTTAGAATGTTGATAATATGCGTCATACATTGCAACATGTTTTCGCGCAGCCTAGTTTCGGGCAAAAACATTCAATATATCATATGTACAGATATCAAGAGGACACCTCTGAACATACTTAAAAAGTATATGAAAATAAAAATGATTTTAAGGGAAAACAATCATCATATTCCCAAACATGTCCTTGGTGAAATACTTTCAGAGTTGCTTGTGAAGAGAAATTCGGGTCTTTCAGATTGTTCTAGCCAACCAAAAACTTGCTCCTTTCAGTTTTACATTACACGTCAAAATAATATTATGTGCGAGCATTTTCTTGCGTATAAGAGAAGAAAGGGGACGGTGGGACCAATATTTTCCTTCATATGCTCTTTGATCGAGAGAGCTCACTTCAGCTTAAGCGTTAAACAAATGCCCCCTAAGAGATGTGTGTTTTCTGCTAGCGATCTGCCAGAATTAGTCGTATGCCTTTACCAGGGACAACCGAACTTTGATATGATCACCAAAAACTGTTCTTCTCTTGAGTAAATGCGTATAGCGATAATTATGTTGACAGTTGCTTTTGAAGAGACATTAGTCGCGCCTGGAGATCTAAACTGCGTGTTTTACTCAAGCATATATCATATTCAACCCATTTCAAAACAATCTTCTTAATCTCTAAACATTTAATAGCAGGGTGTCGAACCGAACCCGAACCCGAACCGAAACCCGGATCAAAACCGTTATTTTATACGGAACCGGAACAAAACCGAAACCGAAATCGAACGCTTCATATTGAACCTGAACCGGAACGAAACCATAATCTGATGTGGTGGTTACCGGTTCAGCGAAAGCGGTTCAGGGCCAATTTTTGTCAATAGTTGATCTTAATTGGAAAAGTTGCGGGCGTATTTCTTTCTTATATTGCCAAGAATAATCCTAGATGCTGTCAGATATTATTACCTTTTGTTTTAATTGCATACGTAATAAGAAATGCATCATCATCAAAAGCAGATACACATAGAGAACGCGTGGTCAGCAATCTCGCTCAGTTCCCGCCTCTACTTAGGCATCTGGAGAGCTCCACTTCACTTTTTTTTTTCTTGGATTGACCCTGGCGGCCCCGTAGCGGGGACGGCGATTTCAAAGCACCGCTTGGCTGGTTTATCGCAGCACAGAAGCCCACGAGAGATACAACGAGGTTTCTTCAGTTAGAGCAGTTGACTCACGGGGACCTTTTTGGGGCGTGGCTTAGGTGCCATAAAGACACAACGAAATCAATCTCTGCATTCGGCCGCAGCATGGAAGAAGCCCCAAAGAGAAGAGGAACAATGCTACTTGGCAACGACATTCTTTTGTGCTGGAATTTACTTAGATCCGAGGTACAATAATCTGCTGAAGTCAAAAAGAGAAAAAAAAAAATCGCTAGCTCACTTAAAAAAAAGGGTTCAAATATACATCAGTATTAAAAACAGCGCAAAAGAGAACAGTGAACAATTAATCACAAAGTATGTCGTACCAACTCGGCCCAGGCTCAAATTTAGCAAATACGACTCTCTGGAAGCGTGCAAAAGCAACGTTAACGTCATCGATTGCGGTGCTCAGGAAGAAGACGAACGCGACATGTTCTTAGAAGCCCAAGAAAGGTTGACGAAGGGCGAACCGCGTGATTGAACTGCAGCAAGCAAGAGCATTGGTCCCCTACTGGATTATTTTCTCGAGGAGCCGCGCCTTAACAAAAACGAAGACATTCTTTTTTACTGGGAGAACCACAAGCTTGAACGAGCAGAGCTCTATCAGATAGCCAAGGTTGCTCTGGCAGCGCCAGCTACGCAGGTCAGCGTAGAGCGAACCTTCTCAGGTCTCAAATTTGTGCTTTCACCGCTTCGAGCCAACTTGAAATAGTCGACAATAGATAACATCATGTTAATCCGCGCGAACAGAAAGGCGCCATAAGTATATATAACGCTATGAAACGTCATAACATGTAAACGCTTTAGTGGGGTTTGATCAAATATAATCTGAGTCTTTCGCTGTGGAATAAAATAATTCAAAATAAATATATTGATTTTAATACGCCCCCGCTTTTTGTGTAATTTTCCTTGTTTATTTGTTTAAACACTTTAAGCACCCCAGGCAGTATTTCATAAGATAATGATTACAATGAAAACAGGTAACAAACTGGTAGCAGCGCGCAAACAGACACAGACGCTGGAAAGAAATGGACAGGACTAGTGGTGAACTTCCACTGAACGTTTAATGAAAAGAAAACGCCAAGAAAAACAACCAAATCACCAGACCGTCACTGCATCAACACGTGCTCAAGAGAGCTATTTCTTTTATTATGTAAATATATCGAGGTTTGGCTGACGCATTGGACTCGTTCAATTCCTATCTCGTAGGCTTCCAGCATACCGCGTGCAGTTTTGTCAGCCCCGCTCCCCAAAATAGTGATGCTCTCAAATTTCGGCACAGACAAGCAAGTGACGCAGTGTAAAGGAAGGTTAACGAAAAAATAGTCAAAGTGCAGGCGAGCTGGTGTAAGTTGAACATGATTGTAAACCTGAGACTGGGGCATAGAAGAGAACACCTTCTGTTGTGTTCACTGCTATGCCCCAGTCTCAGGTTTACAATCATGTTCAAAGGAAGGTGGCCTTCCGAGGTTAACCACAGCGACAGTGCGTGCTCACGTGCCCGGTCGTTGACACATCGGTCAGTCTGGCCGATATATACACGACCACAGCTTAACGGGATTCGATAAACTGCCCCAACTGCGCACTCGACGTACTGGTTTTTTTGTTTTAACTTTTACGTCACATTTGTTTCTTCTCGTTCCCCTGTCAGCCACTCTGGGGCATAGCTGCGACATCTTACTGGGCCTCGAAAACAGGTAGCATGTATAAAAAAACACTGTCCAGAGCAAAACAGGCGAAACATATAGAGGGCAAGCAACCCAGCTAGATACCTTTTTACTGTTTGCAAAATCACATCCCAATGTCTGGTCTTCACAGCCCGGCACTTGCGTGTTCGTCGCTTCCGAAAGCAAGCAAAGCACGCGCGTTACGCACGAACACTAAAGATGGCCCCGGCCACAAGCTCTCTTTCCTGAAATGATGTCCTCTCCTGGCAGAGTTTGAAATATAGCACAGCTGCGTGTGCAAAAGTCACTCTAAAAATGGAAAGCCAATCGCTTATATATAATTTACTTAAAGGGACGGTGCAACGATATTCAATTGGGATGTTTTTCACTTTACACGAGCTTACTGGCACTTGTGGTACTCAAGGATACTCGCACGCAACGCCACTGACCAAGAAACTCCTTTGTTGCGCTGTAATTTCGAGGACAAAACCGAGTGTTTTCATTCAATCTCTCCCTCGCAAAACCTGATGACGTAGCTGGGCGGTAGCAGTACCGCCCAGTGACGATATTTGAATGCGGCTCATAGATTGGAACCGAGCATGGCGTGGACACTCGATTTGGGCTCGTGATAATCGATCGCTCGAGAAGCATTCGGGTAGTGGCCCGTGTCCAATCGCTGCAATGACGACAACAGCCGAACCATAACAATATCTGTAACTCAGCGCGTGTCCTGTGCCTTGCCAACCCCAGCGCATGGCTATGATCAACATTGGCGGCATATATTCGGCTCCAGATCACGTGGCCGCTTGTTCTGGCTGCGAGTTGAGGGGGTGAACGCTGCTCGTTTTTCTTGAATTTTTTACTAGGACTCCTATTGCGTGGGGTGAAAAACGAACGAGTATTTCACAGGTCATTAACGTCAGGGATCCGTTCTAACCGGTATTTGCGCAATATACAAAATTCGTTGCATCGCCCCTTTAAGAACAGTATTATACAAGTAATAGCCTTGCCACATTACTGGTGTCTTTTGCGCACGTCACTGTGCAGGGTTTTCAGATTTGCCTGAAGAGGGAGGAGTTTTGGGATGGGTCGATTGCACGGATCTCGTGCTCAGAAAAGGCTGCAGGAAGTGCTCGGTCAATATTCAAAGGTCGAGTTAGGAACCGGTTCGAACCGGTTCGCGCTTATTAAAACCGGTAACCGGAGTTATATTATGTGCGCTACCCTCAACCGGAACCGAACCGGAACAAAATACAATGCTACTGAACCCGAACCCGAACCGAACCGAACCGAAATAATGACCGGTTCGACACCCTGTTTAATAGTGCCTTCGATCGAAGTAGATGACTCGCGCTTCATAGCGTTACTATCTGTCACAAGTCTAAAAGTAACACATTATCGATCAATTAGGAACCTAACAGTTTTTCTGAAGTGCCCAAGTATGTCACATTATTAAAACAAAGGAACACTGAAGCCACAAACAAAAGATTAGCGAGCACCTGTTTCCAGCGACGCGCTGGGACATGGAGATCAAAGGTGTCAGTCTGACAAAGATAATGAATAAGGCAACCTACGCGAAAATGAACAGCAAAAATTCAGACCTTTTGGACGCGGACAGGTGATAAAGTAGATAGGTATAGGTAACATGCGATTTGAGGAAGTATATCTAACAAAGGGCCGGAAGTGAAAAGCAGTAGAAATACGTAGAAACAACTATGAACATAACTTGGAATTCAAAACGCTCCATGATAATATGATAGTCCTCGGAGTTAAGCCAAACGAAAATGAAAAACGAAATCACGCGATTCTTCATTTTGGGTCTGAACAATAGAGAGGTGAAACTGTGAAATTTCTCCTGAATTTCTTGAGTTGACTAAGTCTCGGAAGAAGAAACAAATGGTAAACATTTACGCTACCCGTAAGGTGAAACACTACGACAGATGAGGCGTGATGTCGGAGCCGCTGCTAAAATGTTATCTCGGAGCAGATGGACTGAATGAACGGTAAAGGTGCTAGCGAGGCCCATAGAGACCGCGTAGGCCCCTTTTCGTAGTAAACCGAGTAACACACTGGACGAAAATTCCATAGCGTTTTGGAACCATGAAGGGGTATTAAGTATAGAGAGCTTTTCGTTAATTTGTTAAACAGTTTTCTTGGACACAGACTAGCACTGCCTTGTGGTTTGAAATCCAGGAAGCAACGAAACTGCATGTGTGTGCATGAACCATTCTTTGTCTTTGGTGTGCCTGTATGAACGTCTTGTACAATGTTATTGGACGCAAACTAACACCGCCTTGTGGTCACTGAAGAACACTTCCAAAATCACGCAGTGGTGTTTTAAGCGTGTAGATCAAATTAAGTTCATGCCCGAGGTTTCGCCGGCCTAACACCCACCTAGGTTCATTGGTTTTATCTCCCGATAACCTGTCTAGAAATATTATCGAAAGGGCTTTGGTATTATTGTTTACATATTCAGAGATCTTATGAATATCTTTAAACGTGCTGTATGGCATCACGTGACAGCGTATTGTCAAGTGACGTGACGGTGTAATGTGACGTCATAATATCGCGTGACTAACGGTGCCACCTGACGTCATTACGATGTCACGTCATATGGTCAGCTGCTGGCAGGTAACGGGTGACGTGATGCGCGGCGTGATGTCAGAGTCGGGTCGGGCTGCGTGACGTCAATGTGGATTCTTTTGGCAGTGTGCCGAACATAGTCCGCGTCGATATGCAGCGCTATCGACGGCACCAAACCCTCAAAGTGTCCCACAAACTGCTATCGCAGTAAAAAAAAAACAATTTGAGACATGGCCCAGGTGTGTAGTTGTTTTCAGCTATCGGCCAAAATTTAATCTCGTTTCTTATTTATAATTAGGGTTGTTCGTTTTCGGGTTTTATATTTTTCTAAATTCGGGGGGTAAAAATCGGGTGCTATTTTTCAAGCTGGTAATCGGGGAGAAATCGGGTTTTTTGTGGAAACATTCCGAAATTCGGGTATTTTCGGGTTAAAATTGCAAATGTACTAAATAATACATACGCTTTTTTGGGGGGTATTACGAGCTTTTTTTACTTTATTATAGTATTCAAGTGGGGGGGTAATTGGCGTTTTGCCATTCCCGAACGTTAAGCTCCCCTTAAGGAAGAGCTCCGCTGGTCCGTTTGCCGACGGTCGCTTCAGGGGGAAGCATCGCTTAGAGAATCCTCCTCTCCCTCAGGTGTCAACAAAAACCAGGACCGTTTGAGGGACAGTCGTCTTCGATCAGATAATTTGCTATGGAATAAACCTGTTAAGTTTCCCCGATCTGCTCACCCCGACTGACTGGTTCGGACATTGTTCGTGAGAAAGGCAGACCGCCAGCGAGATGGCCATGCTACCCGAGAGACCAGGCTGGGCGTCGAGATCTAACAGCGGTCGAAGGGGGATTGATAGTGCATTTCACAAGCTGCGTGCAGCAGGGCCGAAGCTATGCGGCCTACCAAGACGGTTCCACCTGCACAGCGGGTGGACGGAAATGTCCCTCCGAGGCCCCAACGCCTATAAGTAGTATTCACTGGGCGCCATATTTGTGGGTGATGTCTAGAGCGCATGCTCTGAACGAGCCCACATTAATGGGCTGCTAAGACCAGCAATCTTGAGGGTGCGGAATGCACGTTACAAAAGAACTGTGGAAGCTCGCCATCAGCACGCGCTCAGCAGTCGTGCACACAGCTATGGCCGCCAGTGAATACTTCCTATTCTCGCTTTTCTTCAGCCGGCCCCCGTAGAATGTCATGGTGAGTTAGGCGTGCTCGTTGGGCAATTGGTTGAGAGACGTGTAACGTCCACAGTGCTGCACGCAGCCTGCAAAATAAACTATAGGTCACTGTTGTCCCGATGTAGGGTAGCTAGCATGTGTGCACCGCAAACTCCGTGCGGCGTAAAAATAAATAAGTTGGTTATGTGGTTTTGGAATTCGGAGAGAAATCGGGTTTAACCCGATTCTCCTGAAACATGTTCGGGGTGTAAAAATCGGGTAAAATCGGGTTTTACCCGAAAACGAACAACCCTATTTATAATACCGGAAGTTTGCATCATTTCGGCCATGAATACGTCGCTCGAAATTGTCTGAAGGTCGAGACTGCAAGGTGCATGGGTATTTCTATAGGAAAAAGATACGTACAGAGCGCGACACTGTTAGCGCGAACAAGAGATCACCGGTTTTTCCAGTTTTTCTCTTTGAAACCAGGGGATGTCATCCAAGTTATTATTGCCATGGAAAGAGCTAATATAGTTCTATAATGTAAGCGATAAAATTGCGTGCTCGCTAATACTATTTAGAAGTAAAATTGGAAAATGCGCCGATGTCGTGTTCGCGCTAACAGTGTCGCGATGTGTACACGTGTACTAAAATATGCAAGGTATTTCGGCTACTTCCGGTTACCATGACAGGGATCGAAGATCATGTTTGGTTCCGAGATTGTTTGTACGCCTTTAAAGGCCTACACCTGCGCAAAGGTTCGCTCGTTCTGTATTTTGATCGGTCCACCGTTGTGTTCTGCGTGTCCACTGGCTGCCAAGATTGCGTACGGTTGTGGGGTTGAGAGCACAACTTTTGTTTTTGTACTTCTCCGCCTAATTAGAGCCTTCGAGGGCCGTGGTTATCAAACGTGCCCAGTCGCCACAATGCGTATCATCAATTTCACATCACGTACTATGAATCATGGCCTTATTTTCAGGCTAAACAAAAATAAGTAACGTCAAAGGCTTGATTCTGATAAATCGGACGTCGCATATTATTCTTGAGTGATGTATCTTATCATGGTGGTGTAAGCTCTTGTCTGTACTTGGCTGGAAATCGTGGGAGTTGATGGTGATATTGTCTCGAATGACAATGAATGAGGCGGTGATAACTGAAAAAACTAAACGTTTAACGGGGCCAACTTGTGCCCAAAAATTAAAAGGAAACAGAAGATAACAACAAAGCGTCGCGGGCGTCGAAGTCGGCGTAAGAGCAGAGTTGAACGCTGGGGCCAGACTGACTAAAGATCGCCACGCGGAGCCCCTTATGTATGCGCGTTGGCTTCTGGAACAATCGGTCTAGAACGTTCGACGACTAGAACATTCGTAACTCGATCAGATGAGAATGATCTCGAACTCACGAGAATGTAATGTTGAAAGAACAAATAAAAGAACATTCCACTTACTGGAATCGAACCTTGACTTTCCGCGCGACAGTCCAGCGCGGTAACCACTCGGCCACGCACGCGGACGCTCGCCGACGCGCGTGGCAAATATCTTTTGGCGATTAAAAGATGGGCCATACGATATTCCGATTCTATCAGGGTTAAATAATGAGAAACGAATGCAGCTCGTACCTGCCATACCGCTTGCCTAGTCAGATTTGTGTGCTGCATTCAGTTTTCTTATGGTTGATTTGCTGGATTTGATTCCGTTTACGTACATTGCAATTTTAGACTTACATGTAATTGGCAATATAATCGCAGTCGTTAAAGGATTATGATGCGACTCTGCTACCAGCACCGCCACAACCGGGACCTTGCCCTTGCTACTCTTATAACCAAACTGTTTCTGTATACTCTAAAAGGGTCGTGAACCTGTCAAATTCCCAGTTCGAGAAGTTTTTTTTTTTTTATTTTTTTAAATAATTAGCAGTAAGTTTTTCTCTTGTCCGCCAAAATTGAAAACGAGCTGAAATCCAACTGGCGGAAGAGGCGAAATATTCATCGGCGTAGTGTTTCAATTATACTCGTAGTTATCTAATCCAGTGGTTCTCAACCATGTTTCGTGGACCCCTTGTGGATCGGCGAAGATGATGGAGGATTCTATTCGTGGTGAGAGAAAAGGAAATTTATATGTCAATTTTAATAATTATTTATTAAATGAATATAACCAAGATCTAGTGGGAAGAAGTTTTTTCTCTTTGACATACTCACTAAAAAACTCACCCGAAAATTGGAACGTTTCTTCGCAATAAAGAAAAAGGCAACTTTTATTGCCGGGCTTAACTGATGAGGCAGTGCTTCGCGTACCCCAAAAGTTCCGTGGACCCCTATTTGAAAACCACTTACCTAAACTAATAAAAGGTCACTTTTTATATTGAGCGAGCATTAATCAATATTCTCAAAACTTCATTAAACAAAATAAACTATGGTAAAACGCGTTCGATTAATTTATACTTTGGTTATAAAATTGGGCAAAACTGTTCTAGAAGTCAAACTTCGTCTATCATCACCGACCGCCTGAGAAACGTTTACAGTCCGGCGAGTCACGAGGATTCTTGAATCGCCCCGAAGTGAATGAGACTGCCGCATCGAGTCATAACACCGAAGAGCGAACAACGAAGCGAAGCAAGGAGAGTGAGCGCGTACGAAATACCCTGCGTTTCTTATGCTGACAGTGATTGTACTAGTACAAAATGTTTGAAGGTTCACCAAACCCAGTGAACCTCAGATTGGGCTCAAATTACCGACTTCCCTTATATGACATTTTTCTCGCTTTCATGCACTGTTTTTCTCCCACTCACTATCTTTTTTATCTGATCATGCTAAGCCCCCTTCCCCCCTCCCCTCCCCCCCCCCCCCCCCCAAGTTCCAAATAAATATTTTTTGGGGGTTTGTGCATATTACAAAAATAAACTTTGTTGGACATACCATAAAGATAAACACCCAGTCCTACACATGCAGGTTGGGAGGACACGAGGTATTTATTTGTGATCCTCAACCCCGTAATGTGCAAGCAATACGCAATAATTCTAATAATGAACGCGCCGTGCAGATACCGCCTTCTAGGGGGCTCTTGCGTGAGGGCATATATGATATTCAAATGCGCTTTGCAAGGCATTTCGGTCAAACACCTCTCATAAAAACATGTGGAAAATTACCTCACAGTTACACAACGCCTAAGTATACGTGGGAAATAAATAATCAATGAAGATTAATAGGAATCAGCCTCGAAGCGCCAGGTCGTCTGCGTCGAACGAAGCTGTAAACTTCAAAGTGCAAAGTATACGCAAAAAAAAAAAAGCCAAAACTTTGAAGCGTCGTAATAACAAATGAACATACTGTAGAGAAAACTTTATATTGACATCCGTTGAGTGGGTTCTGCTTCTTCCTGTGATAGAATTCACTATTTCGGCAGTCTTATAGAACTTCCAACCCTTCTTCTCAATATTGGTAAGACAATCATCATAGTGAAAAACAAAACAAAAAAAAACTTGAGATTAGGGGCAAAAAAGGGGACAACCTGACCAAAAGAGACGACCTTCGCTTGTATTACCGAACGTTTGATTGCTCGCCCAACAGCACGCATGTAGCAACTTCGAGCGCGCACTTCACCTCTCTCTGCGCGAATAGTTTCGAACCTCCTTGACCCTTTCATTTATTGTCGCTAGGTTATAAAGGAATTTATTGCGTATTTCAGTGCTTACCGAACTCCGCAACGCGGAGCCCCCCCCCCCCCCCCCCAAATATAAAATATTGCGTCACAAAGCCCGCTTGCGCTTTTCACAAGACTGCAAAAGTCTACAAAAAAAAATACTGATGGCAGCAATTGCTTCGCGACTGTCCACTGGATCTGTCGGACCCACAGTTTGAAAGGCACGGAAGTTGGTAGTGAATCACAATTTCTATCACAACAGGAGCTAAAGCATTCCCGTAAGGTGACAGGCGGAAAGCTTTAAACAATTAAATGCATTTGTTCTAACCCCCTTTTACAGCGAAGCTGTTGTTGGTACGTTTGTCAGATTTTTTCGTGTCGTTGATAGTCAGCAGAAAAAAAAGGTATAAGGTCAAATGTACCCTCCACTCCTTTACAGTGCCTACTTTGAGACATGCATTTCTTCACTCCATACACTATTTAGGGTTCAACTGAAAAAGGTCAGTATTTTCGAGGGCGTTTGGAGGGGGGTGGGGGGGGGGGGGGGAGGAGTGACTTATTACTCTCCGTATGACCACTTCCTTTCGCAGTTTTCAGCTTGCTTCTGAGATCAGTTCAACTTTCAGCAAAAGCTCCGGGGGCGCAGGGGTCTTCAGGACGAAATTTGGGTTTTTCACCTGATAGAGATTTGTGTACCGAATTTTTTGTTCAAAGAGGAGAATTTATTCGTGGACTGAACAATGAAAATCAAGGGCGTCGGTAAATGCCGCACATTGTTTAACACCCCTAGCTTCCGTCTACTCGAGGAGGTGCATAAATACGAGTGTTTTATTGTCGCTTTTGTGGTCATCGCGAATTTACCGCCTCTCACAGTCGTGGTAGTGAAGCTCATTTTCGTCCTGAGTATAAATACGAGCACACGACGATAATGTCAGATCACGATAGGGCCCCAGTGCGTCTTGCAGAACAGGTCGCGTCGGCTGCCACAGGCAGCAACAAATAAGAAATCCAGTACCTGGTTTACTCACTAGACATTTTAAACAAACGCTTTTAAATATTGCATTTTCGTCAGTATACTATTTTTTGTCAATAAACCGAAAAGAACTGAGAATTTATGCGTCTACAAATATTCACCGCAATAAACCGAAAACTTCTGTTTGGACTAAAAAAACGAAAAAAAAGAGTACGCCGAATTTCAAAATAATATAATGAAAACCGAAAACGCCAAAACCCTAGTTATATTGTCAGTGTCCTAATTTTGACGCTGTGCTGTTTTGTCGCGGTTCTGTTTTGACGCCATTCTCTTCTGTCGCGTGCCCTTTTGACGCTGTGCTGTTTTGTCGCTAGGCAGTTTTGACGCTGTGCTGTACTGACGCCGTGCTGTTTTGGCACGTGATCTTCTGTCGCTGTGCCGTTTTGACGCTGTGCTGTTTTGTCGCGTGCGATTTTGACACGTGCTGTTTTGTCGCTGTGCTGTTTTGACGTGCTGTTTTGACGCGTGCTGTTTTGACCGTGCTGTTTTGTCGCGTGCTGTTTTGTCGTGTGCTGTTCTGTCATGGTGCCGAGGATAATATGTGGGGATTTTCCCTTACAAAAAATTAAACGGGTTAGCATTAAAAGTGTAAAGGATTGCTTCAATACACCACGTTGAGTCTGAATTGAAGCTCAATTTTTTTTATGAGTACCTATTGAGTTGCTACAGGATATTTGCCACCGCGTTCCATTTAACATCTTAACAATTGCATTTCAATTACAAAAATAAGGCTTAGGGCGCTAACTAACTAAAAAACGTTCATACTTGAAAAAAAAACGAGGTGAAAAGAAATCAACAAACTCAATGAAGTCTCAAACCTCGTTGACTTCGTTGTGTTTGTCACTTTCTTTTTTCCTGTCTCAGGTGTTTTTAAGTATGTGCATTTCAATAGAGTTTTTGACATTAGTGTTTTATTATAAGTTTTGCAACTGTGTTAAAATCACCATTTTGTACAATTGCGTTAAAAACACTCTTTCAACTATATTGAATTAACCTGAGACTGGGGTAGAGAAGAAACATCAAAACGTAGACGGGACAGAAAATAGACAAGACGACGTCTCAAACTCTGCTAACTCGCTTATTTAGTCCACCTCCTTATATAGTCTCAAATAGTCTCAATCCCTAGAAAAGACCCTGTTAATGCAGAGAGTGAGAGAGGCATTGGAGCTGAATCTCGTTAAGTTCCAACAGGGCTCAGGTATATCGGTAGAAAGTGTCTTAACAATTTTGGAGTTTTATTTGAAGTCATACGGTAGTGGAGTACGAAGGAAAAAAGTATATACAAAAAGAAGGTGCTTGTATAGACCTTTTTCTCAAGGGCGCCGCCATCTTGAATTGTCGTCACTTGCAGTATGGCGAAAACATTGTTTTGCCGTCGCCACGTCACTAGAATGCATTTAGGAGATAAGCGCGACCGTCACCCATTCTCGTTTTGTCTCCCCTCTATTCTTTTACTATTCGCAGGTTGAAACGTTTTAATATTTTTTCGTCGCCCATACCGGATATGCCTTCTTGGCACTCGGGGGCGAGAGTAAGCGGAAAAAGGTCTATAGGGTCTTCAGTCGCTCCGATTTTAGCAGAAGTTTACTTAAACTCTTTGGATCGTGCAGTGCACGATAATCTACAGGAGTTGTCCCCGGGTACGGCAATAGTGAGAAGATATGTAGATGACATCTTAATATGTACGTTTACGGAAGGTTTAACAGAAACCATAACAGATGTAATAAGGTCAACGGCACCAGAACTTAAGTTTACAGTGGAAAAACCGGAGGATCATGTTCTGCAGTTTCTCGACTTACGTATTCACGTGAATGGAGGGTTATGTTGGGAATACGGAAAAGAAAATTCGAAGTCGGTTTTGCCAAGAATGAGTTGTCATTCGAAGACCGTAAAGGCTGGAATTGCAAAGTCATTGGTCAGGAACGCGTTAGTAAGGCCATGTGTCCATCATGTCACTGAATCGGTGGAAAGGCAGTGTAAAAGGTTGATTAGTGTAGGATATGATGACAGTTTTATAAAACGGCAACTAGAATTATTTATTAAAGGCAGGAGAGAAACGGAGCAGAAATCAAGGAACCGCTTTGCTGTAATCCCATATTTTCATGGCATCTCTCACAACCTGAAATCATGTGCGAGGCAGTTTGGAGTAGACACAGTATTTAGTTCAGATTTTAGGCTACGTAAATTGACGCCATTTCAAATATGTGTGAGTGAGTGTAAAAAGGCTCATCGGGAAAAATCGGTATGTTGCGAGACTGGTGTTGTGTATGAAATGCCTTTGGAGTGTGGATTTAAGTATGTAGGACAGACGTCACGCTGCATCAATGATACATTAAACGAACATAAAAGAAATGTGAAGAACAATGCACAAAACTCAGAAATCGCAAAACATATTCATGAATGTGACAACTGCACAGTGCTCTGGTCGGAGACGGAAACAATACACAAAGAGAGGAACGATGTAAAGAGAGTAGTAAGGGAGACCGTGCGGATAAAGTCTCAAGGCAATTGCATAAGTCAGGCTTCACTACAGTTTGGAAGCAATAAAAAAAACTTTCTAAAAATGTAAAAAGCATTTTTTTAAATGTGTGATTTAGGTTATTTGAGGTGCGACCCTGCTTTTGATATAACAAAAAAACTGTAAAACGTTTTGTTTTGTTTGGCTTTCTACGTGTGTTGGCCCAAATACCGTTCCAGGGTTTTTTTTTTTTTTGTATGTGGGAAGGGCGTGTTATGATTCAGAAGTACGAACTGTGTTTAGAATAATATGGGAAGAGATCCTTTTGTACAAGTTTGAAGGTGGATGGATGTTGCCTTATCGCGTCGACCTGTAAAGGTTGTCAACGTTCTTGCATTGTGCGATGGAGACTGTGGCGCTTGAACTGTATAAACTTCAGCCTTTCTTTTTTTTTGTGTGTGTGTGTTGGTGGAGATGACCTTGAGATTGAGACTATATAAGGAGGTGAACTAAATAAACGAGTTAGCTGAGTTTGAGACGTCGTCCTGTCTATTTTCTGTCTTATCTACGTTTTGATCTTTCTTCTCTACCCCAGTCTCAGGTTAATTCAATATGGTTAATATTCACCAGCTCGTCTGCACCCTTACGATTTTTTGTACTGTTTCAACTTGTTGCGAATGTTCATTTTAAAATTGCTGAAAGCATAGAAGATGGAGGAAACGAAGAACATGAATAAAACAAACAAAAAATCATAAAACACTCACAACACACTAATCACATTCCCTTTGACTACTCTACCGCCTTATATACCCTACATATGAAAGGTATTCATTTCGCCGGTGACCACCTCGGCATTTGTTAAGGTTCCCAGCGTGCTATCCCCTCCTCGGTAGTCTGACTAATGATAAACAGTGTTTCGACGTCATTGGACTCTATCCCATATAAAAATATTAATAGAAAAAAAAACATTGGTACAGGCAGTAATCATTCGGTGCAGTCACTAAATACACAAAAGCGATTCCTAGCCGGTATGATATCGCTTCCCTGCATAGCAACACTCAGGATGAGACGAGGCGCGGTAGTTGCTAGCTTTAAACTATTGATAGATTTTTTTTTTCTTTTTTTCTTTACAAAGTAAATAGTATAATATGTTCAATGATGTCACTATAGTCACTGAAAGAGTAAAAACGGCAGGGCGTGTCTTTCATTCACCAGGTCTTCAGCACCCGCTCAATGCCTTCCACCGTATTTTTGGCAGCGAGAGCGCGCGCTTGATATGCATGAGACGCTAAAGCGTTTTCGAGAGGGAGACTCAAGCTTAAGGGTGTACAAGTGAAGCCCCTCCTCATTGTTCTCATCTTAGAGTTATTATAATGCACGCTATATGCCTTAAAATAACTCAACGGTGAGAAGGTAAGAATCATAAGGAAGCTCCTCCTTTTTGTTCTCATCTTAGAGGTATTTCAATGCGCGCTATATGCTATCGAAGGTGTCAAAAGTTTTGAATTCCGTTTCTTGCGCAAATGAATCTGGGCAAACATGTTAATTCAGAAAGACATAAGTGCATCCGCGGTTATTTGCAGCTGTGCCCTTGCTGGGTTCCTCAGCAGCAAAGGGTGCAAACCAGTTGATGTCTTCTACTCAATGATAAAAACTCGTTTGAATATCGAATGAGGAGACAAATAAATGTCTGTTAAGTAATAAAACTCAAGTCCATGGATAGTGACTAAGCTCAAAATAATGAATGACAAAACTCATTTATATATGTAATGAATATACTTTAATATTTAGTATTGAGCTCTCAATAATAAAAGTGCAAATGTAATAAGTAAATTCAAAATAATAGATATTGAGTTCTTGATGATGAATCTGGTTTTTAATTAGTAATTAATGAGTTAAGAGCAGTGAGTTATTGCTAATGAGTTAGTAATGAGTAACTAATGAGTAAAATCAAACGAATATATATTGAGTTCACAATGAACAAGCTGAATTGCATTATTAATGAGTAAATTCAAATGTGTGGATATTGAGTTATAAATGAGGAAACGCAATTCATTCTTAAGGAGTAAATTAGAAAAATATATATAATGAGTTCATAATGAGCAAACTCAATTGCATTCTTAATGTGTAGAATCCAAATAATATATAATGTATTCTTAATGCACAAGCTCAATTGCCTTCTTAATTAGTAAATTCAAAAGAAGATATATTGAGTTCTTAGTGACGAAACTCAATTGAATTCCTAATGAGTAAATTCAATAAACTATATATTGAGTACATAATGAACAAACTCAATCGTAATTCTTAATGAGCAACTTCAAAAGAATATATATTGTATCCTTAATGAACAAACTCAATTGCATTCTTAGTGAATAAATTCAGAATAATATGTATTGAATTCTTAATGACCAAACTCAACTGCAATACTAAAAAGTAAATTCAATAAAATCGATATTGAGTTTCTTATGATAAGCGCATTAGACGTTTAATTTATATTGAGTTTCAATTGACTTTATAGGAATACATTAGAGATTCAGTTGAAACTCACTGATCGTTTTTGTAAGGGTAGGCATAGTGGGTGACGAAGACGGGACTTGGGTGACGAAGCGGCGGGCACGCGAGGAGTGAGCAAGGGGCCAGGGCACGAGGTGAAGGCTCGGACGCTAGTGCAATGACTGGACAGTTCAGCCATGGCGGCGTAAACCGCGAACACCGGGCTTGAAGAATAAACAGTCCTCCATCACGACTCGGCCCCTTTCGCTTGACAAGCGGACAAGTCCACAAACTGCAGAAAAAATAAAACGCGTTTGATGTTTAGAAGCAGTTCAGCGGCAGCGCGAAAGTTACGGTACTTAGACGAGATGAGCAGCAACTGCATCAGAGCAGTTTATAGAAAATCAGATCATAATATAACAGTCGATCGCTTATTTGCATAGAGCAACTTTCCAGGTTACGTGACGTCTTAAACTATAAATAATATATATTGAAACGTTCTTAGAAATGTAAGCTATATTCCTATAAACTCTCACTTTATACAACATCACAAAATAAAGGCCTTGTGATTTCCCAACCTAGAAGTACGGTTCGGTGTTTATCTTTGATATATAGCCAAGTTTGTCTTCATGATCAGCCATATTCACCAGTCGTGACTAACTATCGCGGTTTTAGAGTTAGTATGGCGTCTAAGTAGTCACCAACTAAGAGAAAAATTCAGCGACTAAGGATCGACTAGTTCTGCGGTATTCACGAGCGCGAAGCGAGTGGGTGACTATCTATAGTAGGTTACAAGTCAAGAAGGTAGCGGCAAATGCCCCTCAAAGGGAATCATATATCCCTCCGCCACCTCCGCATCCAATAGCGTCCCATCGTTTCCGTGACGTTGCGGCCAACGCGCGAGGAGGGTCGTGCCTTTCTGTACATATTTGCTTTATCTCTCGACTTTGACTTAGCATTGTGGAAGCCACGAGAGGGAGATTAAGTCTTCCCCCTTCCGATGGAAACAAAGACGACTTGCGGGGATTAGGTTCCCCCTCCGATTGATACAAAGGCTGCTTTCAGGGGCTCGGTTCCTTCTCCGATGAATAGAAAGGTCGCTTTCTTAAAAAGTGGGGGTCGGAGGCAAGTTGGCACCACTCTGTGGCCATTATCTATTCATTGAAGCGGAACAAGGAGCGTTTCCAGTGAACTCTTCTTTCGATTGCGGAGGGATTCGAAACCGGCGCACCACGCTTGTGGGAGGAGCTTCTCCTACCTTCTTAACTTGTAACCGACTATAGTCAGAACTAAGAAGCGGAAGTGACATAAAAAGATAGGTCGCGCGCTCGCGTACCTAAACGCCGCTGCGTAATTGGGTATTTTATCGTATAAAAAACTAATATTTAAATGTTCATCATGAAGAAAAAAGTCACAATGAGAGACTAATTGCCCGAGACAGAGTTTTACAAAGAAGTTAAAAGAAACGCAAGGAAGAAATACGGAAGCCACATTGCCTGCAACATAAACAAATATAGAAGCGCCCGTAAATGCGTTTTTTCTCGCCTTCCAGCGCCCTGCTGAGATCGCTTAAGCGGTATCTCTGGCCGTTGAACATGGCTTTTTACACAATATTTGCTCCTCCAATTCTTTCTACATGTGTCCCCCAGCGTTCCGAGATAGTAAGGGCTTCGTTAGCGCTGGCGGTCAGCGGTGATACGGGTCGGCCATGGCGCTGAGTCGCTAGACACCCGCTAAACACCGGCTAAACTAGCCCTACCCCACGACTAAGATTTGTTAGTCGACTTTTTAGTCGCGCGGGGCGACTAGGACCTAAACACGACTGGTGAATACCAAGCGCTCACTTAGCGGCGACTATCGCTCGCCACGGGATCATTTTAGTCGATGACGTCGCTAGTCAGTGATTAAACAGGTGCTACTCGCGCCTGGTGAATACGGGTGGATATGTCCAAACCTGAACAACTCTGTATTTGGTGAGTGTTTTTTCTACTTTCAGAGATCAGGAATAATTTTATAAAAGAGGCAGCGAAGGCACAAGTTGCATGAAAGATGGGTGATACGCTGGAATGTCGCAGATTTTTGTCCAACCTGAAGTTTGACTGGTTCACTAGCTTTCAAACGTTTGGCACTATTAGACAAAGTCCGCCTGTGTGGACACTGTTGCCAGGCTCCAATATTAAGATGATATAAAAATATATTTTACGCAAGTAAGTGTTAAAAAGGTCGCCTCAAAGAGACCGAAGTTTGCGCAATATAAAAAGAATCATTCGAGCGTTTATTGATTTATTAATGTTAATGAAAATGATATACCCTATGAAGATTGCACACTTCCTCCACCAAGCGGACTCAGCTTGTGCTTAATATGGTCGAACTTCAGTCAAACGTACGTGAAACTTCACGTTCAAGGCTAAAAAAGGCGGCGCTGGGGAACCTTAATTTTGACAGGTTCAAGACATCCCTAGTGGTAAATCTGAAAGAGTTCGATTAATAGGAGAAGCAGCGGCGATGGTGATACCAGAGTCCCGTTTGCCTTTCGCGAACGCGCAGTATCAATTACATGAGAGTTTAACACTGGAATATACGTAACTGGAATGAAAACCATCAAATGTGGCGTAAGACTACTCAACACCGCATAAAAAAGTTGAAAGACGTTTACAAATCTCTGTAGTGCTGTATTGGATCGCAGCTCTTTACGAGGAGGAGAGGATGGTATGCCCCTCCTCCTCCTCCGTACCCTCTCCTCCCCATTAACTCCTCCTCTTTCCTCCTCCTTCTCCTCCTCCCCTTCTCCCCTCCTCCCCTCCTCCCCTTCACTCCTCCGTAGCCTCCCCTCTTCCTCCTGCATACCCTACCACCCTCTACCGTACCCTTCCCACCTCTTCCTACATATCCACCCCTCCTCCCCCAGTTTCCCCGCTAAATTTAGCTGGAAAATTGACGCCACGTGACCACAACGCAAATTCAGTTTCCCCACTAAATTTAGAAGTGAAATTGACGTCAGATAACTTCGTGTCACTTCACCCATGAACAAATTCAGTCTCTCCGTTAGATCTAGCGGGAAAATAGACGTCACGTAATCTCAACACAAGTACAATTTCCCGCTAAAGTTAACGGGGAAACTGTCGTCGCCGTCGCCGTCGCCGTCGCCGACACCGACGGCAACAAGACAAACCGCGCAAACGGACGTCTAAGAGCTGCACTCTAAAACGTTTTATACGAACTAGGTAAATGAGCTGGAAGGTTCGAGCTGCATACGTTTATTCCAACATCGAATACTGACGTTCCGCCACGTCATATGCTGTCTCTTTTAATCGCCAAAACCTATAGCAATTAACTCTGACGACGTTAGATTGGAAGACAGATTAGAGCTTACAAGTTGTGATGACCACAACCGCTCACAAATCAGCCGCTACCTGCTATTAGACAAAATTAGGCCAACCTCGTTACGTATTTCCGTAATAGCCACCCAGTAAAGCTACGATACGTAGTGCTCGGTTTGACGCTTACGACAGATTTTTTTTTTTTTTAAACAGGTATACATGGCTTCAGGGGTAATTACAGGTGCTTAACGTTTTTTTTTTAGAAATAGTGGAAAATATTAGATAAAGTTAAGTCGCCTCAGCGTGGTTGTTTTACTCTCGCTGATGAACTATTCAACTCAATCAACTTATAAGGCACTTATTAGTGTTGGTCTTATTGACACCATTACTTCACTCAGAGGAATGAAGATACTAAGTCTCGAAAGACGATAGCGCGTTTTCACATAACGATACGGCTTTTTTTTTTTTTTCATATTTGGTGAATATGCACTTTCAAGTCGGGAGTTGTACTTTCGTCGGAAACTACCAGGAAAAATACTCCAGTAAAGTACAAAAACATGTTCAGAGAATGTACTTCAACTAAAGAACACGTTTTCTAAACCTGCTTACTTGAAATAGTACTTTAAGTACAATGCACTTGAAAGGCTTCCCAACACCGCTTGTTTATTTTTTTCATTTAAAAACGTTCGGGAATCACTAAGGTTTCTCGAAGGATCTTCGAACCTTGAAGACCTGCGTAGCCCGAGTTTTGGGAGGAAAGGCAACGCAAAGAAGTCACCTTTGCGTTTCACTTTTTCGCGCGATTCTTGAAGTACTGCAGAATCTACGTGAGCACCAGATGTGGCATTTTGTAGCCTCTTTTGAGTGAGGATGCAGGGTGTACACCCCCTCTAGAGGGCTAGAGGTCTTACGTTGGAGGAGAGCGGGAGCAAGCCCTTTCTTTGAATGCGCCAAGTCTCTTTGAGCTTCAGGTTACAAAGAAACGCCAGCCTTCGGCGCGCATCCTGTAGTTACCGTATACAAAATTTTGCCTATATATTACAATGTCCTACTTTGTGCATGCACTTCATTAAACAAAAGCAACCTACAACGTCTTTTGATGTGACTTTCAAAAACGATCATCGCCACTTGCAATTTAAGATACTTCAACATCTTTTCTTCACCAGTCAGCGTTTTTTCTACGCGATTCAATGATATAGAATGAAGTAAATCAATTGCGAAAGAGGGACAAGTGTAATAATCTGTCCCGCCGTCCTCCCACACACACACGCGCTGTCACACCCACCACTAGCAGACGGCCGGAAGACCACAATGGCGTAGTGAGCGACAGTGAGAATATATCTCGGCTTCAGGGAGCGGTGCGACAGGCGGCGCAGGTAGTACCGTGCGCCTAAAGCCCCTCTATCCTGGGACAATAGGCGCCATTCTTTGAACTAGCAACCGCGCACACTAAGGGCCAAACGTCACGTGACATCTGGCTTTAGGTTTTGGACTTCCGGTCGCCATTACTTTCCCAAGGTGTTGCTAAGCCGCAGCTGACGGGCTGCTGCGCCTGTAGAAAAGTCGGCCGGAAAGCTTTTCAGTCTTCCATCTGTGATCTATATTGTTATGTACTCAGCATGTGTTCTACTTGTGGTGAATACTCCTACCGTGGCCTTTTACTTGGCTGGCAGTTTTGTGAAATAAATAAAATTGTGACTTTGGTCTTGTTCTCTTCAACGTCATCTGTGCTTGTGTTTCTTCATGAATATTTTTATCTCACATTCGCTTGTTTTGCATTGTTCTCTGGATGAGATTTAATTTTTTTGCCTCATTCCCTTCTACTGAAATAGCCTGCAATTGCTTGATTATTTCCTGAGATTTGATGTAGACTCCCTTATATACACCTACAAGTAGTAATATGTATGAATACTGACATCTTGAATATAGAACTTCCAGGTCTTCATTAAAATTGTATAAAGGTAAAGTTTTTAAGCAGTCGATTAGATGCTGAAACAAGGTGTAAAGTTGGGCGATTTGCTTGATGGTCATATTGAATGGGTTAACATGCTGAAACAGAGCTTCCCAAGTCTGCACCAGGTTTCTAGCCCTAGAACGCTGGCCCAGGAGGCTAAAATCAGTGTGAATCGTGATTTAACCTAGAATTGTTTGTAGTATGAACGAATAATAGGAAATATAGACACTCTGATAAAATTACAAATTACGGAAACTAAACGAAAAGAGAGTTTTAATTTCTAAAAAAGGGCTCATCACATAAAAGAACAAGAATAGTATTTATTACGCTCGGAAGCTTAGCGGCAACGCGTAGCAACGTACCCCGTGACGAAAGGCCCGCGGTCCCGCAACATTTTACACCATGCACACAATACACACGCACAGAAATACGTAGGGATTTTATCATTAATATCACTGCAGTCAGCTTAAAAGTGCGAGCTTAGCGTCAATCACATCACTGCTTCCCGATTAGAGACAAAATAGTATCTTGCTTAGCATCTTAGTAGCAACAAAGACCGTATACGGTCTTTGTTGCTTTATGTTTCTCAGCACAAGTTCGCCGCATTAAACGTTCATTTTAGGTTTTGTTTGAGAAGTTTATGTTTTATTCGTGACATTTTGGTGGAAGTGCAGGTAGCGCAATCGATGCCCCCGATGCGCACAACCTGTGAACACATTAACTCCAAAGACGACGACCGTCAATGCGACGTCCCCGAAAACATCAGAGGATGTCTAAATCTGGGACATCAACGACGACCCCAACTACACGGACTATCAACTCGACAAAGCCCCTGGCTACGACTTCGACGACGACGCCGACGATGATAAGGACGACGAATCCAAGACAAACCCTGGCTACGACGTCAACAACCAACCCGACTACGGCTTCAACGACAAACAGTGTCTTGGACCTTGACGAGGAGACTAACGACGCCACTGACGACGACACTGTCGACGAACAACAACATCGACGACGATCCCTATTACGACTTTGACGGCACACCTGGCGACGACTTCGACGGCGTCCCAAGGACAACCCGGACGATGACTTCAACAACAACCCTGACTACAACCTTGAAGACGACCATCATGACGACCCCAAAGACGATACTGACGACCAGTGCAATGTCAACCACAAAGTCGAACAGGACGACGACGCTAGGTTCGTCACTCAACGAGTGGAAGAAATCTACCAGCTCGGCCGCCTTTTCAATCAAGCCACACAACTTGCTGAGAATGGCCGGTACAGTCTGTCTCCACTACGCCCAGTTCCAGCCCGGCTACCAAGTGTGGATCCGAACACCAATTAATCGTCCGAGCGAGTGGCCGTTAAAGTAGTGCTTCGGCCTCAAGGTTATTCGCTACATGAGCGACCAAGGCTTCAAGCCGTTTCCCGACGGAACATGAACATTGTCACGCCGCCCTCTGCAACCCGTAGACGATTCGTGCCGTCCGACTCGAACTCTCCCAGGCAGCACACAGTATTGCGCCAATACTGGCGTCGGATTGGTGTTGGATCGGAGAAATCGAGCCAATATCCTTCTGATACTGTCGATATTGGCTCTGGATCGTAAAGATCGGGCCAGTATTACTGTGATGTGACCGATGTCGGCGGAATATCACTTGGGTCGGCCAACGCCACGCTGATATACAGTATCCAGCGCCGTTTTCCGGTAATTTGTCGGGTCTGAACCGGCTATATCGGCCGGTATTAGGGATTCTTGACCGTTTCTAAAACGGTACTGAATCGGTCAATCGCGCCTGCTAATCGCGGCGGCCGCCGCTGTTGCCACGGGCCGCGGCGAAAGCGCGCCGGGCAATCAGCGGCAGGAACTGGGCTTTTCCCTACAAACAAACGGCAACACCTCTTTTTGTAGAAATGTTTATTGGAGATTAGTACAAAACGGGGGGCGCGTGATGTTTTCTAAAACCTTTAGTTTACAAGCGTTGCGGCAAAATTAATATTGATTTTATACAACCATGTCTCAGCGGTGATTTCAGGTAGCGCGTCCCGACCTATTCGCATCCTAACTTCGTCACTAAGTCGCGGTGCGTCCGCTTGGGAGTCGGGGGGTAGCACCTTTGAAGCCTTTTCCACCGTATCTGTTTCGGAGCCAAAATGGCCGGTTAAAGCCAAAATAGAAGTCATGTGCAGTTCCTCGAGTTGCCTTGCCGGATCGGTGCCACTTTTTCTGAGCAAGCTCTATGGCAGTTTCCCAACTGATCGGTTCTTGTAACGTTGGCTTGGCCCAAGTCCGCTGACACCGCAGCGGCCGCGGCCATGTTAACCGATATTTGCACATCTCTGCCCAGAACACGAATGATATCGCCGATTCTGGCCCATTTTTAGAACGATCGATAAACGATATTGGCCCAATAGTGGGCCGTGGTGCAAAATATTAAACTGGGCCAATATTGTGAGCAATATTCCCCGACGCTGGCCCAGTGTCGGCGTGCTGCCTGGGCTATGCTCGATAGGACTGTCAAAATGGGATTTAGGTGACCCTGTAGTTGGCGCTTCTCGTGTTTTAAGTTGTCTCGTCAATTTCATTTTTTGTTGCATCAGGACGACGCGTTTTTTAAAGAGGAAAGTAATACCGCGTGCGAATAGCTGAGTCAGCAGCGTGCGTGACTCCAACGCCGCTGGCTGGGGTTTGGCCCCCGCAAGCGCTTGTCCTTTTATTTTTTGTTTATTTGCATGACTGGAATGTTCCCGATGTCTCGAAGATATTTTTGTTTGGTTGAGCTGGGAAACTTCTAGATACCCACGTGTTTCCAAGAGGAGCTTCGCATTGCTGCTTGAGGTTAAAGTCCCTAGATAAGAGCTTCCTACAAGTAGGGACACTCTTTGAAGCGCGACTGCGTGACGGTGCAGGTTTTAGGCAGCGAATGGCGGCACACAGCAGAGGGCAACGTTACTAGAACCACTCAGTTGGGAAACTGCCATAGAGCCTGCTTTAAAAAAGTGGCTCCGATTCGTACTCGAGAACCGAGCTAATGGCGATCGCAACGCCGCCATTTCTCCCGCAGCGTCTACTCCGGGAACTGCACGGCTGCACGTAGAGTCGGGCAAGGGCCGGTGGCGCCATCTCGCAGGGCCATCACGCAGTAGCTATGTAAAGCAACTTTCATACTTCAACTCATCGCAAAAGGGTGGCGCAATTATCGTATTTAGCTCGGTCTTGGTGGACGCCAGCGGCCCAGCTTTTGAGGGTGAGTTTCCCAACTGAGTGTTTTAGTAACGTTGGCAGAGGGTTAAACTGAATGCCGCCATTTTGTTCCAGGGGAATGTGTTTTGTCATTTGTATTGGTTGTCGTTACTTGTAAAAGAAGTATCAAGGGACTTTACTTCTGGGGAGTCGCCCTTCCGTCGCCGTCAAAGTATGTACGGTCATTATTGCTTTATGTTTCTGGAAACAAGTTCGCCACATTAAACATTCATTGTAGGTTTAATGAATGAAGTTGATCATTTTATTCGTGATAATATAGGTGCCCCGCTATATAGACACAGTTTTCGGGGACAAACGGGGAAGTACATGCATTTTTGTTTCCTTATTATGTTCAACTCACATTATAGACTATTTATGGGGGGAACGGAGGTGTCCATATTAACAAGACACGACCGCATTGGATGTGTGCTAATAGTGGTACTAACTCATATTTTAAACGTACGACTCTATCAGTCTGATTGGAAAAAAAAATCACAGGGTGTGGGACAGCGCGAGTTTGGAAAAAGGAGCAACTGCACACACCCCTTCTAGCGAGTTGAACATATTAGTAACTTTTCAATGAGTGCAGTTCTGAGTGCACCATACGCTTCACTATGCCGATTATATCTAGCTAGGATATATTCTCGCAGACAAACAAATCGCAATGTATGGTTCACCGCTAGAATGTCTTACCTCGAGGTTCGGATTAATTTTGCTCTTTTTCGTTCCGTGGTATTTTGCAGTTATTAGCGATTGTTGTATAAACGTACGCCAGTGCATTGCGTACACAAATAAATGGCGTCGCCGCCCGCGCGCATTTACCAGGCCAAAACCGTGTTTTAAATGGCACGTAGCGACGACGCTATTACTTTTTTTTTGCCTAGGCAAAGTTTTTGCGTGAGCTGTTCTAAAACTCGCTAATATGAACGATTCTATTTTGCTTTGCCTTATCCGTTTAGCGGCTTAATTACACCACCCTTGGCCGGTTACGCCGTACAGGAAATTGGATGCAGAAATGGAACCGCGATCAAGTTCGTACTGTTCGCCGCGTGGGTAAGATTGTTTAATCATTTTCATATCCACTTTGCACGCATTTTCTATGTTCACTTTAAGACCTATTTTTTTACGAATCATGGCGTTAGCTTCCATTGTCATTCAATCTTGATTCAACAATATATCGCGGTGTTAACCGGTTCGACTTAACCCTCTTTAATGGATCCTTTCAGAAAGGAAGTCTGGCCACCTCAAAAACTATCATCACTGTCACATAAAACGGCAAGGATAGTATACCGAGGTCGGGGAGGGAGACTCTGTCGACGTTAGCGGCCGCCTGACTTCCCAGAGTCTTCCTCCATCTTCGAATTCTCCGACACGTACGGGAAGTGTTTTTCGGCACCTCGCTCGGTGGTTCCCTTCCCCTCACTTTGTCCTCCCGGGCTGAGTGGGGGAACGCGTGTAGTCCCTGGTCATGACTGCCTTGCCGCAGGCTCGGGTTACTCCCGAAGCCATGGGACGCAGACGGCCTTGTTTGTGGCGGCCACAGGCATAAATATTGCGAGGCATGCAGTCTCGTAACTCTGCCCCAAAACAAACCAAACACAAAAAACATAACAGACTGCTTCAGGGCCAAAGGGCAGATCCGCAGGGCAGTGACCGTCAGGGAGAGGGGAATTTCCACGCTTGGTGCGCGAACCTCCGTTTGAGTGCGAGGAACAAAGGGCAGTGCGAGAAGAGACTCGAAGGCGAACGGACGCTTCGCGTCGTCGAGCGGAGCGACGAGACCACTGTCGACGGCCTTTCGCCAAGTGCAGGGCGGAGTTCTGCTGTGTGTGAGCGTGTCAGCTGAAGAAGTGGGTGCGAGGCCAGGGGGCCCCGCCTATAGTGAGCCAGCCGACCGCCGGAACTCCTCCACCTTGGATGGACCGTGCATGGAGACGTCAACCATCGACTCGCCAGATGAGACTTTCCGCACTCGCTGTCACTTCTTTAATTAGCATATATTGATTCGGTTAATCGTAACATCTTCATTCGTGACTGTATAAGCCTTTGTAAACCTTGATTGGTAAACTCTATTTTTGTAAGCGTTCTCCCCTATATTACAGAAGCCATTTGTCCAGAATGTATGTATCGTAATTAGCTTTCTGCCTACTACTAACTTAGAGCCTCTTTGTGTTCTCGAGCTGCGTCTCCGTCTCTCTTCATTGGTCAGACTCTCTTCCAGAGCGTGGACCTATCGCTCGGTCAGTGGTCCACCCTTTACCAACGTCACACCAGGAGAACTCTCCCTCGATTTGTTTGGTTGTGACAATCACCGAAGTGTGTATCTTCTGCGCATGCTAATGGCTGTCTGTTGATGGTTGTTGAAGGGATAATTTGAAGACAGGAACCGATGCGGAGTCTGAATGCCAGACGTTAGTCCGCTGTATTGTGGCTCGGCGTCAGCAAGACGAGACTTGTAAGCTCTTGTGTGCAACGAATTCGAGGGTGCCATGAGAACCCATTGAACGCCCGCCTTCGGCTTTTCCCAGACACCTCATGTCAATAAAATGTGAATATTATCAAGAGGTTTACTAAAGTAGGCGCCTTGAACGGAGTGGTGGTTTCTTGACAACACTGAAACTGAAACGGATATCGAAAGAACTGTGCAGCGAAGAACACCGTAATTTTGATACGCCTGCCGTTGCCGAGGAAATACTAGATGGGAACCGCCATTTGCATACAAACATTTAGAATGATGTTTTAGCCCCTATATATTACTGAATTTCTTAAACGGTCTATTGAGAGCACGTATAGACTATGTGCACAACGAAGCGATCTCTAGTGTACATAATGTCAATTATCAAGTTTCCGCCATATTCAAGAGTTCCCGTACGGATCGTTTCGTCCGAGAGACATTGGTAGCGCCAAAGCGGGAGTCGTGGCTTAAAATATGTTCTCACACTGCCAATCTACTCCGACCTCTTCGCTCAGAGTATTCGATGAGGCTGTTCTCTTACCTGGATGTCCTATTCATATCTTTGTGACGAGTCTTGAGACGTTGCTGGTGATAAGTCGTTTTGCATAATATCGCGGCCGTTTTTATTTTATTCGTTGCACCGCATTTATATTATCGTCCATTGGATTTATAAATACATTGTCCAATATAAGGAGAATTTAGTTGAATGCAGATGCACCTTATCCACAAATGTAAGATGGAAAAAATATTAATTTCTTCCACAAGTGTATTAACTACATGTCATCCCGTAACATAATCTGGCCATTTTCACTGTGGCAATTTTTATAACTGTGTTGCATTCTAGAATTTTTTTTTTGTGATTAAACCCGATATTAACCGCTATTACTAGCGTTGAAACAATTTTTGTGCCTTCATATTTAATTTTATAAAAACATTCATAGACTTGAATTTTATAATTTGGCGGTTCTAAGTAGCATGATGTTTATAGCTGGCATGTATTTGGCATGAGGCCTATTATACACATTAGTTGATATTTTCAGATACTTGAAACATTTGCGCTGTGCATGCATTCTATTCTCACTTGGATCATCTGGAGTGTTTTTCAATCAAATCGTTTTTCTAAAGACCCGCCGGCGCCTGATATTCACGTTACACTATCTTGATTTTAGTTAAATTCCTGCAATTTATTTTATAAAATACGGTGTGCCTTGTGATTACATTTAGAATTTTTGCTCAATTCAATCTCGGCCTTGGAAAACTTGTTAATAATGAAGCATCTATTAATAGCCCATATGCGAAATGTAGAGCGCCGTCTAGTAGCGCGCCGAGAACTACATCCGCCATCTTGTTAGCGGCGAGAAACCGAAACCAGAGACCCAACCGGCAAAGACCCCATGTAAACGACCTACCGCGCTTCGTGCGAGAGATGCGATGTCAACGATTGCTGCGTTCCGCTGCAGATGCAGCGATAAACCTTCGATTCGTGCGTGACGTAAATGCAAACGTGAAGAGGGTTTACGATTTTTCCTTATTTTATTTGTTACTTGAGGTGCAGCTTTTGACAAAAACAATCGGTGACAACGCC